>JAMKQA010002642.1:0-23877 GCA_024699735.1 Posidonia australis
ACATAGAGCTCAAAAACGAATACTGTAGCATGCTTCTCATTCATCCATGAAAACCACACAAAAAGCCCATAAATCAGCATGATAGCATCATAAACATGATAAACAACACATTCTCAATCACATACTAATTTTCTACGATTTGTCATGCATTTACCACCATTTTATGCATTAAACCCTACTTTTAACCCAAAAACGGAACAAAGGAAGGAGGAGGTCGCGTACCTTACTCGGGCTACCGGCGACCCTTACCACACTCCGGCAAGCCTCCTCAAGCTCCGGCGAGGCTCTCCTGCCGATGGATCACACGGACAGCCACCACCCCCTTCCCTGGTTGCGCACGCTCTCGCTTCCTCTTCCCTTTTCTTCTCGCGTCACGGCCCATCCCTGGCCAATCGCCTCCGCCTTTCTTATCCCTACCTCCTCTCGCGTCCCGCCAGCCACCCATCGTGTCGGAGATGACACGGAGGCATGGGCCGTTGGGTGGTGGTGGCACGAGTTGGTGGAAGGTAATGGGGGAGAAGACAGGTGCGTGAGCTCATGAGTGGGAGAAGAAAGAAAAAGAAAGAAAATGAAAGAAAGGGCATGCAAACCGAGGTGACTGTGCATCCTCAAATCGGACTCCATATAGGTCCCAAATCACAACCTGATGCACAGAAACCACCCACAACCAAGAAACAACAGATTACCCATTAATAAACCGTTGAACACAAAATTACAAATATTACATGGTTTATTATAAAAATGGATAATCAGGCCCTGATGTTGAAATGAAAGAAAAATAAAATCATGGGATTTTATTTTTCTTTTGACTCCAACAAAAATGTTTGTGCACATATGGAAAGCAAGGGAAAATACTTTCCCTTCAAATTCCATCTCTATGGGCGGAAAAGAGAATGAGACATTTTAAGCATGTGTTGGAAACTATTTTTCAACAGAAAATGTGCACAAACACCATGATTTTGAACACATTTTTTGATCAAAGGGAAAATAGTTTCTTTTCCCTTAGTTTCTTTTCATTTCCAAATGTACAACCCTCCCACCCAAAGTCTTAGAATAGGATGCTACAACTTCTCATTTCCTACATTGCACACTTAAAGGTAAAGGGCAAGAACTTAGGGTTGAGGACAGTCAAGATCCAGTTTGAATTGTCCCTCAGCTTATCTAATTATCAAGTTCTTCACCATAAAGTCCTTCCTTTTCTAGCTTTGCGGAAAAATTTCCTTCTCCTATAGAAAATAAAAAAAGAAAACAAATTCAAAAAATAGAAAATAAAAAATATAAAAATTCAAATGAAGACACCCCGATTTTCGTCCTTTGATGGTAGTTAGCTTCTCTAGTGGAACCTGCTTTGGATGGTCGGTCGACACACCATTTTCATCACCTAAAACCCCACTTAAAACCCAAATCAGCCAACCACGATCCAACACTACCCAAACCTAGCCCAAAACCAATCTACCCAAGCCCTTTCATGGCTTGAATGCTTGGTAGACCGGGCATGTTTTCTTTGCTTGTAAACTGTCTAAGGACCCCCACGGCTTGATAACACGGCACATGTGCGTGGACGAGATGCATGGTTGCCTTGGGTCAATGTCAACAGCGAAGCTTAGACTCGTCCATTCACCTTGGCTCCATTGGATCCTTGCCTCCCATTGGCTGGCATGGATCTACACATATTCCACATTCCATTCAGACCATGAAGCCCCCTGCGTGGATTTGATTTCCCATCATGCCTCCTTGATGAAATCTCAACCGGAGGATGGGAGTGGTTGAAGATCCACGGCTCCAGTTCGAATCACTCTTCTATTTAAATCCATCACATCGCCTACAACGGGATCTTTTGCTGGCCATTTGCTCCCTCACGTCCACAGCATACTAGCCTTGCTCCCCAAGTTCACCCATCACTCTTCAGCACCCCGCTGGCCTCCGATTTCCCTCTGGAAATCTGACAGACACCTACCTATAACCATTGAAACCCAGCACCTTAACTACCTCCACAACCCACCAAATCTCCTCCACAACTTCCTCCAGAGACGTTCAACTATCCACTTCAATATCCAGAGCCTTCACCTCATGTTGTCGGTGGAGAGTTGCCGACCCACGTGAGGCCAATGGCCTTTGAGCGTGAGGTCTTGCTCCTCTAATGGCACCCTTGTCTTTCCTCTTCGTCCACTCAAGCCCCTCGACTCCTTTACGCCGCCCTTGGTCGATTGCCATGGCTAGATAGAGGAGGACGTCTTCCGCGGAGAGCTGCTGACCCACTTCCTCCACAACTTCCTCAAGAGACGTTCAACTATCCACTTCAATATCCAGAGCCTTCACCTCATCTCGCCGGCGGAGAGCTGCCGACCCACGTGAGGCCAATGGCCTTTGAGCGTGAGGTCTGGCTCCTCTAATGGCACCCTTGTCTTTCCTCTTTGTCCACTCAAGCCCCTCGACTCCTTTACGCCGCCCTTGGCTGACTGCCATGGCTGGATAGAGGAGGACGTCGTCAGCATGATCCAAGTGGCATGGGGAGAGTGACCTAAGCATGCACATGCATATTGTCTACCTCCTGAGCCTTTCCTATACTCCTCTCGATGTCACCATGGTGCCCCTGATGACGGACGATCATCGCCGGTCTTGCCTGTGGCCAGTGAAGTTCGTCTAGTTCGGTCAAAGTGACCAGAGGTGGTAGGAATGGTTTAGGTCCATTCATTTCATTTCGCTTGTGTTTTTCTCATTATGCATGACCCCTCTCTATTTTTGGATGTTTTCCTTGCTTCCTTATATGATTTTATGACTCGGTGAAAGCAATGAAGGTCGGTCGTCCATTGCAAATTCTAGGTCTCGAGTTTGTGCCACATCCTAGATGCTCGGGTACCCCTGTTCAGAGCACGGGCCGATTGAGCTCCCTCTTGTTTGCTCAACACTTGTTTTAGATTTGCATTGTGATCTATTCTCCTGTGATCCTTGTGTGTTTTTCTTTTGTGGCCTACATTGGATTTTCGTTTTGGTTTTTTGCACTGGTTTCTTGGACGATGAAAAGTCTCATGAATGGATCCTGTCCTTGTCTTGCAGAGGACCTGTGTGGTCCATATGTGCAGAAATTCTAGGGACTTTTGGCCCTCATCAGACCGAGTCCCTCTCTTGTTCATCATATCCCATGTATCCATGGTTGCTTTGGCCTCAGTATTCTTTCTTTACTTTGCAACTATCTTGTCAAGTTTTTGCATCCTTGCGTCATTTAACTCAAAGGCAAACATGAATTGGCATATGCATGCCTGCATAGCCAGACAAGTTGTCGAGCAAGCTAAGAAAGACTGATTTGTTGGGTGTATGAGGGTGCCTAACACCTTCCCCATGCATAATAAGAGTCCTTACCCTTTCTTTGACATGTAATGGCACTCGTGTCGCATCCATTAGCACGGATTTCTTTATTTCATGTTTCTCATTGTGTTTTATCTTCCACTTTGTTTCCAATTTTCCTCATCTTCCAGTTTCCTTCTTAATAGACTAGATGGCGACTCCGATTTACTGCTCATCCATATGTGATTTATGGTTTTGCTTCTCCCCTTCTCTATCTTTCCCTTTCTGGAGTAGCATCCACACAGCTGGCAACTCCGCTTGGGATTTGAGACTCCTACTTTCACTTTTCCTTGCTCTTGTTTGTGTGGCATTATCTTGTTCTTATTTGCCTTATTTGACGCTTGTTGTGCCTTTTGTGATGTGACTGTTTATTTACACGGATACTATGTCACTACACATACACATGCCATGATGTCATGCCTTTTGATTTGATGTTTGTTTCATTTCACACAAGCAAGTTCACAACACATGCACATGCCATGCACATACCTATTGATTGATGTGTGATGTATACATGCCATGTTGTTTGATTTTCTTCCCCATTCAGTCATTAATCTAGGACAATTAGTGACCTGTTTGCCTTCCCTTGTTAAAATAAAACCTTACAAGAGAAACCAGAAGTTTAGGCAAAACTAGAGACAAAACATTCATCTCCCCGCTCCCAGCTTAATAAAATTCCATTAAAGCCATTAAATCATGTTTTGCATGCTTGAAACATATAGGATCATGCATTCTTTCTTCTCTAAGTTCACCTACAGTTGCGAAGGATAGTCCCAGTCTGTTGTTCTATTGTTATTGGTATAGGACAGGATGCTGGTCTATCCCCCCTGTCCGGGGTCGTGTTGGTGTTAGTAGAAGGTACAACCCATGCTTGTTAGGGTTGAGGCTCCTAACACACCATCGTTCCACAACTTTAGCCAGGGACGGGATCTTACTTTCTGACCTTGAGTCGAAGACCCAAGAACCTTTTGAGAGAAATCCAGAGTAGACGACCTTTTTAAGACACACTTAGTTGGCAAGAGAGAGCATGTTAGATGCATCCATATGCATGTGTACCATTCATTTCACCCTAATAAACTCTGCTTTTTGTGTGCTTTGTCCTTTCGTACTGACCCTTCTTTCCTGTTGTTTAGGTTAGCATGTGAGTTCCTTAGTCAGAGCTCGAGTCATCTTTCGCTGACTTTCCTCCTTTGGCTCAGTTTCTCAACCTTCTCTCTGAGCTACTCGTCGCCTTCGACGATAGCTCACTGTAGAGCTGTCCTACTCCTTACTATTGCAGCCCCATTCGCACTCGTTCCCACTTTGCTATGGTCCAGCGCTTCAATGAGCCTCTTCTCATTGTTGTCTTGGAGGGGATGTTGACTTCGGTCCCACTTACCCTTGTGATGTCTGTTGTACCCCCTACTTCGCCCACATACAAGTTCCAGATATCTGGGGTTTCTTTGCCTACTATTTCTAAGCCTTGGCAGACCCTGATCGGTCTGGGACCTGCATCAAGTCTATCACGATGACTACCTCTCTGGCCCCAAAGTTGTCTGTCTTTGTTCTGCCTTTGAGCTCTTTTTTTGCTACCACCCAACCAGTTGTGACATTTTCTCTAGTAGGTTCTATTGTTTCTGGACAGTCTAGCTTCCCGCCCCCATTAACATCCATTCCACTTTCACTCCCGCTCGTCGTACTGTTGTCGATGGGTCGTCTTCTACCCAGGCGCTGCATCTCTTGGCTCTGGTCCAAAAGTTGCAGGGCATGGCTTTCACTCTAAATCCTACTTTGTCTGCTTCAATTCTTGCAACCCTTGAGGTCCCTCTACAGCCCCTGTTGACTCCTCAGGTTACCCCCACTGCACCTCCATTCCGACCATCGCCCCAGCTTCTTGCTACTCGGGCGATGGGGGTACAGACCCTGCCTCCCACGCCAACATCACCCACAACACAGCATCTTACTCCGCCACCTGGTGGTCAGCCTCTAGGATTGATTCGAGCTTAGAACTATCATGGCCTGCTGTCTGGACCAGTACCAACACAGCAGCTATTGCTCCCTCATACTGCACCTCACCCTACACTACATACTGCCTCTCCCTCTCCTCTGCATCAGATGCCAATCCCAGCATTCATGTCACAACACAACACAACACAACACGGGTTTGCTAGCTATCATGCTACGACACCAGGTGGCATGATGGTGGATCTAGAGGAGTACCTAGGTGCGATCCATATGGCATACGCAGGAATCGCCCCAACTACACTAATCTCACTAGCAGCGACCCTAGATGCTCTCTTGACAAGTATGAGCAATCTGAAGAGAGCACTTTGCCTAGTGCAGGGCGGTGATTGCCAGCCTTACTAGTTTTGGGACCTCTGCTACTTTCCAGAGGCAACTCTCCTGTCGAACTTCCAAGTCTCGGACTTTGAAAAATATAATGGTAAAGGTTGCCCGATCTCGCATCTAAGAGCATACTACGAACACCTTGCATAGCTTCACGCAGATGAGAGGCTCTTGATCCGTCTTTTCCAGAAGAGTCTGACTGGTCCTACCCTAACGTGGTTCACTTCCTTAGACATGGTGTTGATCAAGACTTGGAAGGACCTTAACCAGGCATTCTTGGAGCAGTATTCTTTCAACCTCGACCTAATCCCTAAGTGCAAGAACTTGGTCGCCGTCAAGCAAAAGCCCCACAAGCCATTTGGAGAGTATATCAGGTGTTGATGCACTCTTGCTTCACAAGTTCGAGATAGACCCTCTGACGAGGAGTCCATTGAGATGGTTATTCGTGGAGTGTAGCCAGCCACCAGGGCTTTGCTGAGTAGTGGCAGAGTGGAAAGCTCGTTGTGTAGTGGCAGCTTTCCCTCACTTACTACATTCGCCAAGTAGGCGACTACCCTTAGCCATAGCATCGGCATCAGCAGCAGCAACTACAACGACATGAACAACAACTCTAGTAAGAGGAGGGATCCCTCCAAGACCGTCGTTGCATACGTAGGATCTCCTACTACGCCTATAAATGTAGTGAGCCTGCCAACTCAGCATTAGCTAGTTTATGCACCTACATGGAGGACACCACATACTCCCTACATCACCACCATCGTCGAGCCAGTGTACCCTATTGCACTTGCAAGGCAAGGACTGCACCATGGCCAAGGACGTCTGTGATGCCTAGAGTGGGAGTATACCCCTTTGGGAGTATATAAATTAAAATGGATAATGAAGGAAGGACCTTATTATCTAGGGCCATGCATTATTGCATCTCAAACTTCCACTACACTACTTGCATTCCACTAGCATGCACCATGCATTTAGGTTGTATCATTTCATTGTAAGGGAAACTCGGGGTATTTCCTCTTCATCCACCACCCTCTACTCATTCTATTAAACCTAACTATCATTAATCCCAAATTAGATCTATTATCTTCCTTTAATATCCCAAGCAAGTCCTTAACAAAATCACTTCTTTTGTTGTTCCTTTGAATACTATCATCGAACCTTGCCACGTATCGTTAGTTGCCTTTGAGCACAATCATCAAGGTAGACCTCACATTTGTCCCTAATTTCAAGATCAAACTCTTGAAGTAGATGTATCCACCTAATTAGTCGAGCTTTTGCATTATTGTTTTTTAAAAGCTGTTTCAATGCTACGTGATCAGTGTAGTTGATGATGTGAGATCCTATTAAGTAAGACTGGAATTTCTCTAAGGAAAAAACTACAGCTAAGAATTCGTTTTTTGTAGTGGAGTAATTTAACTGTACTTCATTTAGTGTCTTACTTGCATAGTAAATTACATGTGGTAATTTGTCATCCCTTTGACCTAAAATAGCATCAATTACTTAGTCAGATGCATCACACCTGAGGTCAAAAGGTTGGGTCCAATCAAGTGGGTGAATGATAGAAGTAGATGTCAACTCCTTCGTGAGATGCTCTAATGCCTTAAGGCATTCATGGATTAAGTCAAAAGGGACATTCTTAGACAATAAATTAGTTAAATGGCTATCAACGTTGCTAAAGACTTAATAGATATCCTATAGAATCCTACATGTCCTAAGAAGGCCTTAATATCCTTGACATTTGTTGGTGGAGAAAGATTTGCAATAAGGTCTACTTTGATGCCTTTTTTTGAGATGATATGGCCCAAAATAATGCCTTGTTGGATCATGAAGTGACATTTTTCCCAATTGAGTGTCAAATTATTTTCTATGCATCTTTTCAACACTAACTTAAGATGATAGAGGCATTTAGAAAATATGGACCCAAAAATGAAAAAGTCATCCATTAAGATTTATAAAAATATTTCCACCATGCTGGAGAAGTTACTCACCATGCATCTTTGGAAAGTGACTAGAGCATTGCATAGCCCAAAGGGCAAGTGATTATAGGTAAAGGTTCCAAAAGAGTAGGTGAAGGTGGTATTCTCTTAATCGTCAGGAGCAATAGGAATTTGGTTATAACTAGAATATCCATTAAGAAAAAAATAACACTCATGTCTGGCTAATCATTCCACCACTTGATCAATTACTGGCAAAGGAAAATGGTCTTTTTTGGTTACCGTATTTTGAGTTTATACATACTTGCCCTCCTGTTTGGATGCGAGTAGGGACAAGATCATTATCATCATTCTGGATCATAGCAATTCTAGATTTCTTTGGAATTACTTGAATTGAACTTATCCATGAGCTATCTGAGATGGAATAAATGATCCAATTATTAAGACATTTCAATATGTCTTTCCTCACCATTTCCTTCATTACACAGTTTAACTACCTTTATGGATCTCTAGCTCGGTGAGCTTCCTCTATCAAGTGAATCCAATGTTGCATAGTTGTTGGACTAATTAATCTCCTTGATATTAGCCATGGTTCATCCTATGGCTTCCTTATTCTCGCTAAGGATGGTCAACAAAGCCTCTTCTTGATCGTGAGTTAAATTGACTGCAATATCACAGGAAGGGTCTGATTTTGCCCAAAATAAGCATACTTGAGATGTTTTGGCAAAGGTTTAAACTTCAGTATAGGTGGTTCCTTAATGGATGGCTTAAGGCTTTGTTTGGGATCTGGAGGAGGATTGTTCCAATTGTTAACCTTATAGGTCCTCCATTGGGTTAACTCATTAGCTTCTTCAAAAACTTTAACTTATCTTTAAAGATCTCCTCAAAACTTTTGTCAAGGTAGTCTAGATCAATTCAATGTCATCCTTTATCAGGTTTAATCTTCCAAGAAATCTTCAATCAAGTTAGCCTCAATTGTTTCATTTGGTTCATTAATTAGTTGTTTATCTAAATTAAAAATGTTAACTGTGATTGTCAAATCTCCATAATTCAGTCTCATTGAACCATTTCAATAGTTGATTAAAGCATTGGTTGTGGCTAAGAAGGGTCGACCTAGGATAATTGGAATTTGACCTTTAGGATTAGTCAAAGGTTGAATTTCTAAGATCACAAAATCTACAGTGATTAGAATAGCTTCAACAATTTCTTTTGGCTTCTTAATTAATCTATTAGTCAACTGCAATGTTACCCTAATTGGTTTCAACTCGCCTAGCCTTAATTACTCATACACTGAGTATGGCAATAAGTTGACACTAGCTTTTAGATCTAGCAAAGCCTTATTAATTTTAGTGTTAGCTATCATACATGAGATTGTGGGACTTTGAAGGTCTTTATATGTCATAGGTAATTGATTTGTGAAAATAGAGTTGACATTGGCTACTAGAAAAACTTTCTTAGGCACATTAGTGGTTTTCTTTTAAGTGCACAAGTCCTTAAGGTATTTGACATATGTAGAGACTTGTTGAATAGCACTAAAAGAGGAATGTTTACCTTAACTTGCTTGAACACATCTAGTATCTTTTCCATTTGTGTAAATTCCTTTTTATTTTTGAGCCTATTAAAAATGGGGCAATGGGTTTCCACATGGGCTCAATAGATGATTCATAAGAGAGCCCAATATGTTTATTGTGTCCTACAGAATTCTTAGGCCCCTTAGACTGACTTGAGTGGGATTAGAATAGTATAGTCGAGTCAGAAGATGAGTCCTTCTGAATCCTAATAGCATAATCAAGCATGACAATATAATTGTTTACCAGCTTTCTAGATTTTAATGCAAGGACTGTATTAATCTGGTTGACCTGGTCATCTTGAATTACATGAACCAATCCTTGATTTGAGAATTTGGGCTTGACTTCTAAGATTTAATAAAGGTTGACTAGGGAAGGTTCTTTCTCTCTCTCTCCTACTCACGTGGCTAGCTAACTCAATTATATCTCAATTCGAAATATGACTTATGTATTTGTAGCTATGTTAGTATTCGTTTGAGAGTTGGCATTGAAAAGGACCTCCACGTCCTTTTCCAAGGTGCTCATTCTCTGCTCATTGTCATTAAATCGTAGAGTTGGGTTAGGTTGTGATCCTACATTAAAGTTCTGCTGGGTAGGTTTATTAGGCCTAAAATGATTTGAGTGTTGTTGTTGGCCTTAGGAGAAAGCAAAATCGTTGCTTTCGTGAAGAGGTTATTGATTCCAAGAAAAATTAGGATGATTCCTCCATCTTGGATTGTATATTGGGGTATATATACTACTAGAAAAATAGGAAATTGCAAGGACATATGTCCTTGCTATGTCCTTGAAATGTGCTCGTGAAGTCCTCGCTAATGAATTTTGCGAGGACAATAAGTCCTCACAAAATGCTCGATCGTTGAATTTCATTTACGAGTAAATTTCCTAGTGAAGTCCTCGCATGAAATTTTGCAAGGACTTCATAAGGACAAAAAGTCCTTGCAAGGACAAAAAGTCCTTGCAAGGTCCTCGCTATTAGTCGCAATCTCCTCGCATTGTCCATACTATGTCCTTGCAGAAATTTTTAAAAAAATAAATAATTACGAGGACTTAGCGAGGACAACGTCCTCATGAGATATAAAAAAAAATTTAAAATTTTAGGGAAAATACCTATATGGACCACACACCAATTTAAATAGCATGTCCATCAAAAAATGCTAATTCATCAGGTGTATGCATTGAGAAAGTTGGCCATCAAAGAATAGAAAAACTGACCTGATTATATAAACTCTCAACAATCAAGACAGAATACATACCTTCCACACATATCCCCTATGACGAAGGGAAATGATGCATGGATGGTGAGCACAAAATACAAGTCTGGCACACACTTCTACTACACTAGTTAAGAGCAGAAGGTGTAGCCAGAAGAAGACCTTTCACATGCATTTCAACTGAAGGGACTAGCATTTGATACTCTCCAGATAGCAAATCGAGAAATTTCTTTAACATTAATCATTGTTGTAGATAGCAATTACACAAAACTGAATAATCGTAACCACTATTTCATTATTGATGTTACACCAATGCCACTACATTAACAGGCATTATATGGGCGAGAAAGAACACTACCAAAATCATCTTGCTCAAAATGAGAATCCTAGCAATGAGATCATTAGCAAAAACATATAGGAGAACTAAAAACCTCGAAGAAAACAAACTACATCCACAGAAGTCACTCCAACATTCTTAATCATAACAAAAGCCTAAAAAAAAGACTTAATCGACCTTTTATCCAAACTTGAGCACCCCACTAGAAACAAATCATTGAAGAAAAGTGAAAAAAACAAAAGAAACAGGCATCAAGTAGAACCTGGGGACCATATATGTTGAAGTAGGAAGGGATGGAATTGCTGTCAAGATCCCCACTACTGCTATTGTCGTTGGTATCCTTCTTCTTTTCATCGTTATGGTTTTGAGGTTCGAGGGCTTGATGTGAATAGTGCTCCTCTTTGTTCTTCATCACTGAAGCGAAGAAATGGAGGGAGAGAGAGCAAAGAATCAAAGGAAGAGAGATTGGAGTTCCTAATGTGTGGTGGAGGAAGTAGGTGAAGAATGGAGAATCAAAAAGGAGGTTTGAAGGAGCAGAGCGGGAGAGGAAGATGAGGAGGTGTCATTGCTAGAACCCTAGAAAAAACCCTCTCCTCATATGAAGTGTTGTTTCTAGAGCAAAAGAAAGCTAACATACTATCTACTTCATGGTGGATCTAGAGATGGAGGAGTAGGAGGATGGCTACTTCATGGTGGATCTAGGGAGGGAACTGCTGTAGAGGAAGAAGAAGAGAGGAAGGGTTTGGTTTCAAAAGGAGATCAAGGGGATTTGAGGAGTGGGAAAGGAACCTAGTGAAAAAGAGAAAAGGCAATGTGCGTGAAATTTTCAATATGTTATGCGAGGACATTGTGAGGACATGTACTCATTATGTCCTCGTTAAAATCTAACGAGGACTTGTCCTTACGAAGTCCTTGCAAAATATCCTTGTAATTTTTTAAATTTCTAGTAGTGATAGGTCACTTCGAGGCCTAACAATGGTTACATTTAATTGTTTAGGACCAAAATTGGATTGACCCTCGACTGAAGGACATGCTTCCATCACATGACTTACCATGTGACAACCTTTATACCAAGGAACCTGGTTGGACACTTGGTTCGCTTGGACTTTCTCCTTCATCTTTAGAGCTTCTAACCTACGAGCTTGTGTGTTGAATTTGACTTCAGTAGCTATAGAAGACTCTATTGAGTGAATACTACTCTTAGAGGGTGTGGGTTTATAAATTAATTTATCATTTATAGTCTCCCACTGTATTGTTTTTTCAACTAATTCCTCTAGGAATTCTCATGCCTTATCCTCATGTTTCTTCATGGTCCTAGTGAAAATCTCTAAAATCACATAAATTATTTGACATAGTCTCCACTTTTCTATACCATGATGCGGACATTGGGCTAATAGATCCTTAAATCTATTAAGATATTTCTAGAAAGACTCACCATTTTGTTGTTTAGATGAATTAATATCATTTCTAAATTTTATGGTCTTGTGAATAGAATAGTATTTTTTAGGAATATAGTGCAAAATTGGGCCCAAGTGGTGATTGAATTAGTTGGTAGACTATAAAGTCATTTTTTAGCATTGTCTTTTAATGCAAAAGGAATAAATCTTAATCAGACTGCATCATCAGACAATTATTATAACTTCATTATACTACACACTTCCTCAAATTCATTGATGAATTAGTAAGCATTTTCAGATTCTCGACTCGTGAACCTAAGCAACTAGTTAATATAATTGGATTTGAGTTCAAAATTATTGTCATTGGCATTTAGAAGTCTAATGCAAGATGATTGTGTAGTTCTTACTGGGTAACATCTGACTTCTAAGGTTAGAGGTGGATTGTGTATTTTATCGGCCATTTTAAATTCTTCGGGCTTAACATAGGTTAGCCGATGTGTTGGATCACGAATCCACATGCACATGCACAAATAAGACTCTTCCCTTTTTTTTTCTTTTTTTTTTGAAATAAATTAACAAAATGCAATGAAAATAGAAAAGATGATAAAATAAGAACCAAATAGATGAGGAGAATAAAGATAGAGAAGAAAGATACCTAATATAATTTAATCACATAAGTCACATAGATCCTAATTCTATGGTTGCCCTAAAGTTTAGACAGTTCCTAACTTCTGAGTCAAACTTCAAGATCCTTGGTTCAAAATTTCTTAAACTGAGATAACCAGATTAGTGAAAGAAAGTGTGAGGCTTCCCATGCGTAAGCACGGACCTAATTAAATAACTACTTTACCTTTTAAGAGGTCAGGCCTCTTGAACCGCTTTTTTTAGACACCAATAAGGAATAAGAATTTAAATCCAATTCTCGCTAGGCTTCACTTGTCTCATTGAGCTTTAGTCTTAGGGACTAATGTCTACTTGATTTTAATTAAGATATAGGTCAATACTGGATGTTTTCTTTTGTTGTTTGTGGGCTAAGGAGGGTGATGAAATCCTCAGCTTGTCTTGTGCTATAGGTTTTGCTTATAGGTACTTTGAAATGATATGCAACAATAATTATGCTAGGACAAATTGTTCTTCCTACTAACTATATGCTCTAAAATGATAAAAATCAAGTAGAAGAACACGTACCTTTTCCTCGAACGATCTCCAAAAAAAATAAAAAAAATGGAAGCCTTAGTCTAACTGCAAGCTTAAATGGTGAATGCCTTAAAATGCAAGCTTCTATCTCATTATGAAATCTTTTATTTGGTTCAAGTTGAGGGTTGATTTTAAATTAGTGATCAAGAAAAATTTTAGAAATCATAAAAACCCTACAAAAGGATTCTAGAAAATCTAAAAATTCATTGGAGTTGATTTTTTTTGTTTTTGACCTGTATAGATGCCTGTAAGGCACCAAAACTGTAGTTGGGCGCCTAGGAGGCCTTCCTATTGCCTAGAAAAAGGCAATTTTTGCTCTATCTCTCTTCTAGATCTCCAATTATAGTTCTTGAGAAAACAAAAAAAATGAAGTAAATGACCTTATTTATTTATTATTTTTGAAAAAAAAGAAGCGAAAAAGAAAAATAAAAATAATTGATAATCAACAATTATTTGAAAACTCTAGTCCCCAACAACAACGTCAAAAACTTGATGTGTATGTTTTAATCAATTGCAAGTGTACGACGTCAAGATAGCATGTGAATCACCCCAATCCCGGGCACGCTACCAAGATTACAGTATTATAAGAAAAATTACACTAATTACAGTAAAATTAAATAACTGTAACTAAGGCTCACCGGTGGGAAATGATGTGCGGCTAGAAGCTCCTACCCCGGTATCGGAACTTGACTGCACACGACTTGCACCTGAAAACCAACCAAAGCACGTGTGAGTGACATTTAAGTCACCCAGTACACGCCCCAAACACACAAACAACAAAATCTGGCAAAAACGCCAAAATTTCAACTTTTAATTTATAAAACTTGGTTTTCTTTTGAAAATCCAATTTTAAAACATTATTTTCTTTTTTCTTTGAAATCACTTGGGAATCTGTTCTCAGAACTATGTTTTCCTCAAAATTCACTATCTTTTTCTTTTTAAAACATTTGGAAATTCGTTTCCAAAGCCATATTTTCCCAAAACTCATCTTTTCTTTCTCTTTTATACTTTTTCAAAACCTTTCTCATATTTTGAGAAATCCACATTTTCAACCAGATCTAGCCTAAAACACCATGTCTCTCGGCTCAAAACCAAAATTACAAACATTAGCTGGTAACTGGTTAAAACACAATTCATATTCACTTCTAGGATCTTTGGACCATTCACAAGTCCAATCCTAGCCAAAGCATATTTCTTTCTTTTTCACAAAACCACATACTTCCTTATTCATTTCCACTTTTCTTTATTGATGTTACCTTGATCAGGGGTAATCAGACACACAAGTAGTAGGTAAGGACATCCTTTCCCCTACCTCTCTGCATTGTCACGGTGAAATTCCCCATGCAGGATGACATTGCCTTGGTCAACCGGCCTCCATTTCATTTCATAAGCATGGAGATACGTCTTTATCTGATGTCCCATCGATGACCCAAACAACTAGGTTCAAAAACCTAGGCTCAGCCTACACCGTCGGTGACCCAGACACCTAGGTCTCATATTCCTAGGCCCAGCCTGCACCGTCACGAGCTCGGTGACCCGAACACTTAGGCCCACACTCCTAGGCTCATCCTACACCGTCTCAAGCTCGGCAACTACAGTCGTATTTGACAATTGGTTTCAAACCATTGGAGCTTCATACTCCTACCACATTGTCGACACCAACCCCCGTGGTTCCTTAACACATTACTAGTGTTTTATTTTCAAAATCATTTTCATTTCATTCTTTTGTTGCAGGAGCTTATTCTAAGCAGTACATGATCCTCTACTGGAGTCCAAATTCAAATCATGAAAAACCATGCTTTAAAATCATAAATTGGGTCTCATATCCAAAATTACTCAAAAACCATACATTTAATCATTTTATTCATTTTTAGGGTCAAAAACCCAAAACCATTCCCAAATTTACTTATTTGGGTCTCATATTCCTCTATATCTTTTACACGGGGAAAACACCATTAACAACTGCTCATTAACTCTTTAAAACCATTTATTTCCATCAATTATGTCCATTTATTCATATGGGCTAGGGATGAAAACCGTAGACCGAATTAAGATTTGGTATACCCAAAATCACTGATTTGGTATACTGAATATTTTCAGTATACCGAAACCTCCTGTTTCGGTCGACCGATGGGTTTCGGTCTACTAAAACCAAACACCTCTGTTTAAACTGACAGGGATTCGGTATGCCGAATCCTGTTCGACATGCCGAATATCCCGTGTCCTGTACATGACCCTTACCAACAACCATTCGTTTACCGGAAGTGGTAGCCTTCGGCGGATCCCTCAATCAAGTATCATGAATCACAAATAAATCATGGGGTGTAGACCCTTGAGTCTACTTCAAAACCCATCAAACCATTCATCAATCCATTAACTATGCAATTCATATGAAAATCGCAAAGGGGTGAAGCTCATTAATATCTACTGTAGCTTACATCCCTAAATCTCGTATACTCCTACCAATTTTCATCCTAACCGCATGAAATTTATATATTCATGATATTTATCACATTTCCATCCATTCTACTATTTTTCTACGAATTTACATGCATTTATCTCTATTTTTCATACATTTAACATATTAGGTTATAAGAAGAGAACGGAGGAGAAGGAGGGTCACGTACCTCCTCTGACGAACTCTTCCGACTCCAGCAAGCCCTTCCTTGCCCTGCCGAAGCTCCTTTCCACCGGTGGACCACGGCTCAGCTCTCCTCCTCTCCCTCTGGCTCGCGCACCCCTTTCTCTCTTCCTTCTTTTCTCTCGCCGCTTCCACCAATTGCTGCCTCCTTCCTCTTTATCTCCTCCTCCCGCATGGCGTTGGCCACCCATCATGTCGGAAGAGACGAGGAGGCACGGGCTGTGGCTGTGGTAGCACGGGTCTAGTGGAGGAAGAAGAAGAGGACGGAGATGGGGGAAAAGCTCGTAAGGGAGGGAGAAAAAGGAAGAAAGAAGAAAAGATGGCACGCAGACTGAAGCGACTGTACATCCTCAAACTGGATTACACATTGGTCCCAAATCACAAACCGGTGCACAAAAAGTTAACCAAAACCTCATACTCACAAGAAACAACAGACTATCCATTAATAAACCACTCATACAATATTACAATTAATTACATGGATTACAATTAAAAATGGATAATCAGGCCCAGGTGTCACAGCACGTCAGCAAGTATAGATCGATGCTATAGAGAAAAGAGTTTCAAAACAAAATTTAACTATCAATTATTAAAAGAATTTGGAAGAGTTAATGTTTAAAAGTTAAAATTAGTCTATCAGGACATAATCAAATTAATTAAAACCTAAGGGTTTCGAATCTATTCATGTGAAGTTGAGAATATATGTTTAAATATTCTCTATCTCTTGTTTTAGATCTTACTATTTGATTAAATGATTTTCATCCTAACAGGCTTATATTATATGCAATGCTTCATAGAATATCAAGGAATAAAAATACATAGAGCTAAATAAATCATTTGATCAATGATAAATTCAAGATTATATACATAACTCCGAATTCATTCTTTCCTAAGCATAGACTAAAAAGATTAATTTAATATTAGTCTATCAAAGTTTATCGAATGATGAGTAATCTATGCAATGTACATTCGGTTTACAAAATCATAGTAGCAGAGTACAAAAGAAAGAATAAAACTTAATCATAACATCTCAATTCACATAAATTTTATCTAAACTCTAGAACTAAAAATTTAGTTACTTATCAAGATGACAGAAAATAAAAACTTAACTAAAGGAAATAAAATAAGGGACATAATTGAAGAAAAATAAATCTTTATTGATAGAATCTGAGATTACAAATGGAAAAATAATTGAGATTCTTCTACAGTAACAAAGGAAAAGCCTAAGCTTAGAAGGTGGAAGATGATTTCATAGATCTACACAAGAGATTCTTTTATAGGTTTACAAAGACTTCCTTATATTGGAGACAAATCCTAATACAAAATTTGAATTTCAATTTTAAATACAAGATATTTACAACTAAGAATCGTAACCACCAAAGACTAAGTCAAAAATATCTTGTTATGGCACCTAGAAGGCACCAGATATGCATCTAGGTGCCTGGGAGGTGTCCATGTCAATTGAGTTTTGATCTGACTTGGTTAATCCATTAGACGATATTTCTCTTAGTATTGATACACATGGAAAATGTAAATTTAACTTCTTGACGTAGCTCCACCATTTTTATGCAAAATTCATTTCTTTTCTGGTACATTTATTCTTTTCCTCTCTTTTTTTCTAAATTCTTTTTAAGTCCCCAAGTTCCTGCAAATTTACACAAAACACATCGAGTAGCATTATTTATATACATTAATTAATAAATATGGGAAATAAAATATGTATGAATTATGAGTTAACAAGTAAGAACGGTTGCATCTTTACATAAAATGCATAGTTTATAGCGTTTTATGATACCTTGTAAAGATCCCTGCAGTAGAGTATTCAAATGACCTTCAAATTTGGTGAAATTTTAGAAGAATGCTCCTCATATCATTTAGTACAATATTGGAAAGTTTAAATCTTTTTCATTAAATGCATGTTGTAGACACCCCGATTTTGCAGTCACTTGGCACAAGCTCCTCTAGAAGATGCTCTGGCTGCAACCACCACTCCTTAACCCTAACCCCACCAAAACCCTAAACCCTCAAGCCCACTTAGGCCCACACAAGCCCACTCTAACTTAATCAAAGCAAAAACCAGTAATTAAAACCAAAATTAAACAAAATTCACCTAAATCCACTTAAAACCGTAATTAATCAAGTAAAACCCTAATTAAAACCAAGGTTAAACAAAATCCACCTAAATCCACTTAAAATCCTAATTAATCAAGTAAAACCATAATTAAAACAAAAATTAAACAAAATTCACCTAAATCCACTTAAAACCCTAATTAATTAAGTAAACCATAATTAAAACCAAAATTAATTAAAATCCACTTAAATCCACCTAAAATCCTAATTAATCATGTGGAAACCCTAATTAAGGTCAAAATTGAATAAAATCCTCTTAAATTAACCTAAAAACATTTAAAATCCTAATTAATCAAGTGAAAACCCTAATTAAAGTCAAAATCAAATAAAATCCATTTAAACCACTTTAATCCATTTAAATTCAAGGGAAAAAACCTAAATTAAACCCAAAACTCTAAAAAACCCTAAAGTCACTTAATTAAGTTAAAAACCCTAATTTAAACCCAAAACTTTAGTTAAAATCCTAAAAACTCTAATTAAACTAAAAACCATAATTAAAATCCAAGGAAAGCTAATTAAATTAAAAAACCCTGATTAAGATCTAAAAAACCTAAATTAAACTCAAAATTCTAATTAAAACACAAAAACCCTAATTAAACTAAAAAAACCCTTAATTAAAACCCAAAAACCCTAATTTAAACTAAAAACTCTAATTAAAATCTAAAACCCTAGAATCATTAAAATCCAACTTTGAAGCTAATTAACTAAACCTTGAATCATAAAATCAAAGAATTTAATTAAAACCACAAAAAACCTAAGTTATATAAACTTTAAAAGTCCCTAAACCCTATTCACAAAAACCCTTAAAGAAAAAAACAATAATCCTAAAATATTTTAATCTAAAACCAAGTAATTATAACTTAAATTAAAATCATAAAATCAAAATCATAGACCTAATTAAAAACTTAAAACCAAAAAAATCAAAACTTAAAACAAAACCAAAACCCTAAAACCTAAAACAACAAAAAATCAAAAAACAAAACAAAACAAAAGCCCAAAAAAACATGGCTTGTTAAGCCCAATACATCCATTTTCTTCCTCAATCACATACTTTAGAGAAATATCAATATAATTCCGATGATCTCCTAGCATCTCCGGCAATCCCAACCGCAACCATCTCCTCATCTCCTTACTTCCCCAATAGCCAGCCATGATGCCACGATCCTCTTCGCGTCGTGCACCCCTTTTAAAGCTTGAAAAACCAACAATGGAGGGAGAGGAGGAGAAGAACGGAGATAACGCCGAAGAAGAGCCATTGTCGCAGATAATCCCCATCGCTTGCCATCGATCCTTCCCTCTTTTGAGCACCCAGAAAACTCCTTGAGGCCTCCACGACACCCAGCCATTTTCTCACCCCCAGAAGCCCCAAGACTTTCGCGACCCACCGACGAGCCTCATTGGGAAGACCGTCCAGCCTTCATCCAGGTAATCTCCTCCCCTCTTAGCGTGAGCATTGGTTTTCTTCCTTGGTTTCATCGAGCATTCAAACCTTTTGGGTGGAACATCGTCGGCGGTTTCCCCTCTGTGCGCCGTTCACCTTCCACCGATGGTGGGTTCACCACCACCGGCGAGGCCTCAGGCCTCCTGGTCTAGGGGAGGCCCCACGGGCCTTCCCCCTTTTTTTCCTCCTCCTTTTCTCTAGGCCACGTCGCTCAAGGGAGACTTCCTTGGCCTCCCGTGGCCAGGGAAAGCACCGTTGGTGCCTCTGCGATCTCCGACTGCCGTCTGTAGACACCCCGATTTTGAGGTGACTCATTTATAATTCTCCAATTGTTGCTTTGGATGTGACTGATCCTTGAACCAACCCCGAACCCGTAGCAAGCCTGCAGCCCAATTAGAAAACCAGACAAGTAGGGGAGAGCACTTAGCTAGCACACTTACCCGGCACACTAAGCTAGCACACCTCCCTAGCACACCTAGCTAGTGCACCTCCCTAGCGCACATAGCAGGCGCACATCCCAGGTGCACACCACTTCGCAGGCTGCGGGTTGCTGGCTTTCCACCTCCCATGGTTGTTACCTTTAGCAACGAATATGACATGGAATCTTCCAGGCTTTTCGTCTACGAGGCTCTCCCCATTCCCATGAGTTACCCATGAGAAATCCTATATAAGGACACCCATAGGCAACCATTGAGAGAGGTTAGAAAATCCTGAATTCAGCCATCCAGTTCTGAGCCAGCTTCTTGCACGAGTTTCTCCTTCTTTCCAGCAGCATAGTTTCGTTCTCTGGAGCACTCCTTTGCGTCCTAAAGCACCCTTGGTCCTTCCAAAACAACAATGATCCCTTTATCTTTGGTATTTCAAGAAGGAAACATCTTGAGAGGTAGGCTTTCTACCTCCTCTTTCTCCTTTAAATCTCATTTCAGAAACATGATAAAACATGCTTGAAACCTTATATATGAACTGATTTATTCCATGTTTTCGTGAAGTTTTATGATAACATGCTTGTTCTCTATGCAAAATAATCTCCATGCTAATTTATACATTTGTTTCTGGTGTAAAATCTGCATGAGCTATCTTTTTACTGTTTCCTTGCACAGTATTTTGCCATATATGTCCTTGCACACAGCAACATGCTTATGATCATCATTCACATATGTTCTGATTGGCAATATCCAGATCATGTTTATTCCTAGGTTTTTGCATGTTTTCATACATGAACCCATCAACTTATTTTGGCTTCGAATGCATGATTTACATGATGTTCCTTGGTCCTATGCATCCCCATTGTGTTTTCAGCTTTTTTATAATGGCATGAACCCATCAGCATTAGCATGAATCCCCCTATATCTCTGCTGGGGCGGATTCTGGATCAGATTGCAGTCTGATCCAGACTCCCTGGGACGCACCACTCAGGCGCACCTGTCCCGCGCACCATTCTGGCGCACCCAGCAGGTGCGCCAAACTGGTCAGAGAACAGAACACTCGCATTGCATCATTGTTTGCATGATTTTATCGAAGGATTTAAGCTGGTTTCTTTCATGGCTGACTCTCTGATATTTTAAGATCTCATTTGTATATTTCAGCTTTGATCAGATGGTATTTAAATTGTTTTCTCCATTTTGATATTCAGCCCTTGCTAGAATTTGGTAGGCTGGTTGCACTTTACTCCTACGTGGAGAGCCTCGTGCATCGGCCCATGATCCAGTAGCATGGCTGAATCATGCATCCCTCAGTTAGCATAAAATAGGTGGGGCCTTGTGCGAGGCTACTGGCCTTTGAGCATGAGGTCCATAGATATTGCATATTGCATTGCTTTCATTCTAAAGGCATGATTTCTGAGTTTTACACAATGATTCTACTGCGTACCTTTTTCAGAATGCGTTCCCTGATGTTTTGATCTTGCATAGTTTTCTGTTTTTTCCTCAGCATGTTTTCTTGACCCACTTAGACGCACATAGGTGGCGCACCAGACTGGAGCACCAGTCTGGCGCACCAAACAGGCACAGTAGCCTGTTTTCAGTAGTACACAGCATGTTTTTCATGTTTTGCTTGCTTTCTCAACCCGATTTGCTTCTGGGTTTTCCTTTGGTTTTCTTCCTGGATGCATTAGGAAGGCACACCTTTGTTTTCTGCAGTTTTCCATGCATTTTAGATTGCATTTAGGCATATAGAAAGCAAGGATGAAAACTCGCTCAAGATATTAGATCTTTGATCTTATTGTGTAATATTATTGCATCAACACTTGACCCGGCATATGAGCGATATTTCTGAGCATTAGGACACACCCCTACACATCATGCACCTATATTTTAGACACCACACGCATTTGCATGGCATGGCATATCGCCCTTGGGCGTACAGCAAAAGGCTGCAAAGCCGACATTCCATAAGTAAAAGAGAAACCAATAGAAGACCGATTTATCGGGCGTACGAGGGTGCCTAACACCTTCCTCGTACGTAATAGGGATCCTTACCTGAATTTCTGGTTTACGCAGCCCTTTTTTATTTGTTCTGCATGATTTTTCATGTTTTATATGGTTTTCCTCATCTTCCATTTGAATAGACTAGGTGGCGACTCCTGTATTTTTGCATTATTTCATTTTTGTCGTGGCTTTGTCGACTTTGGCACACATATATATTTGCTGCCCCCCCCCCCCACTGGCATGGTTACACCGTCGTCAACCCACTGAGCGGGTCCCCGACTGTTCCCAGCGTGAACCGTTGCCTCCGGAAGCATCCTCGTGGCTCGCCGAAAATTCTCCGGACCTTGCTCGACCGCCTCTGCCGCTGCAGTGCCACCCTGAGCTCACCCACACTCCTCACCAGCGTTTGGGATAGGTGGAGCAACTCAGTTAGCCCCGACCTGACCTAACTTACCTGGAAGTTTCCCCGTGGTCTTCCGAAGCTTCTTCGGTGCTCGCCGCGTCGTCTCAGCCATCACATCACCACCAGTTCCCTCCACCGTCGTCTTCTCCGGCATCGACCGCCGCTCACTAGAGTCAGAGGTGGGAGAGGCATCTCAGGCCTCCCCAGTCCAGCCCACAGCCCTCAGTAAGCTCACCAGGCCTCTTTCCAACTTATCCAACCATCACCAGAACCCTCCAGTCACAGAGCCACCACCGGAGTTCTCGCTGGAGTGAAGATGACGGCGATCTGTCGGTGAACTTAGAAGGGGAGGTTTCTAGTCTAGGCCCTGTAGTTTTGGGATTTTACATTTAGATCCTCCTTTCGTTATGTTTAGGTCCCTAGCATTTGCATCCAGGTCTTTTTTTCTTACATTCAGGTCATTTCTTCTTCCATCTAGGTCCTTTCTTGCATCCAGGTCCTTTTTTATTACTCTTGGGTCCTTTTTTATTACATATAGGTCCTGTATTGTTGTGTTTAAATCCCTGAAGATTTAAATAAGTTTCATTCCTTTATTATTCTTGTAAATATTGCATGATTTGTCCTATTTAAATTTTAATTTCGTTTAAGTCCCATAAATGTTTGTTTCTTCACAGTTAAACCCCTGTATTCATGTTTTATTTGCAATTGAGTCCTAGGAATTTATTTTTGACCCCTGAATTCTCCTTTTCTTAAATTACATTGTAAATATTGCACATTTTGAGGTGGCTCATAGGTAAACTCTCCAGATGTTGCTTTGGATGTGGCAAGCTCATCCACTTTTGAATCCTACTCAACCGTTTAACTAGCCAGAGATCATTGCATAAACCGACTACAAGCCCATAGCAAGCCCGTGGCCCAATTGGCAATTCAGATAGCTAGTGGAGAGCACCAATGTGGATAACTGGACTGGAGCACCAAGCAGGAGCACTAAAATGGCACACCTAGCTGGAGCACCAAGGTGGCGCACATATCTGGCGCATAGCCATTTTTCAGGGTGCTGGCTGCTGGCTTTCCATCTTCTGTGCTTGTAACTGTCACCAGCGGATATTCCTTGTGAATCTACGCTAGGCTCTTTGTTTGCGAGGTTGTCTGCATCCCATTGGAGTTACCCTTGTGGAACTCTATAAAAGAACCTTCATTGGCAACCATTTAGCTCTCTTGGTGAATCCATTCCCTTACTCCCAACAACCCACTCCTGTTTTTCATGAAGATATCCTTGCATTCCAGAGCATCATCGGCTAATCCAAAGCAACAAGGAAGTGTTATCTTGAGCCTTCAAGGAGGAAACACCACAAGCTAGGTAAGACTCTTCCTCCTCTTTCACTTATCCTTTTATTTAAGCTCTAGATATTACACTGTATAAAAGCATG
Source organism: Posidonia australis (assembly GCA_024699735.1). Classification (NCBI taxonomy): domain Eukaryota; kingdom Viridiplantae; phylum Streptophyta; class Magnoliopsida; order Alismatales; family Posidoniaceae; genus Posidonia; species Posidonia australis. Next base: position 23,783 of record JAMKQA010002642.1, read on the forward strand.
CAAAGAACTAGATATATGATCTATTAGTAAGTTGTTTTCATGTTGTTTTTATGATGAGATGATTGCTCCTACATGTATATTCACAATGCTTCTAT
>JAMKQA010002643.1:0-23981 GCA_024699735.1 Posidonia australis
TTCCCTTAAGTTTTAGTGAAGCAATATCTTTTTCCAGATTTTTTATACTATATTTCATGTATTTAATTTCTTGTTTAAGTTCGACATTTTTCTGGCTTAGTTCATCGTTTTCATCCAGAAGAATTTTTCCTTCATTTATTAAATCTTCATTCTTAGAAGTGAGTGTATCCATGTTTGCATTTTGATGTTTATGTGTGGATTTTAGGTTTTTATATTTCTCATATAGTTCGTTAAAAACTTCTAAGAGTTCTTCTAAATTGATACTTTCTAATTCAGTTGAGGAATTTTCTTGTGCCATGAAGCACATATTAGCCTTTTCATTTTCAGGTTCAGAGTCTTCATCGGAAGATGAATCACTCTCTTCCCAAGTAGCTTGTAGTGCCTTTTTCTTGTAGGGTTTTTCATGTCTTTTGTTAACTTTCATTTTGAGGAGGGGACAATCTCCTTTAATGTGTCCTGGCTTATTGCATTTAAAACAAAGTGGAGGTTCGTCTTTACTTTTATCTTTTGGTTTCTTATAAAATTTTCCTCTTTTTCTAAATCTTTTAAATTTCCTAGTTAACAAAGCTATCTCATCTTCTTCTTCTTCGGATTCTTCTGAATCAGAAGTGACTTTTAGGGCAATATTTTTCTTTTTAGTATTTTCAACTTCTATTTTATCTTTTTCCTTTTCTCTTAACTGGACCTCATATGAGGTTAGATTTCCTATTAGATTTTCTAAAGAATAAGTGGATAAATCTTTGGCTTCTTCTATGGCTGTAGTTTTCTTTTTCCATTCTGGAGTTAGGGATCTAAGGACTTTTCTTATTTGGGCATCAAGAGGAAGTTGTGGCAATGGTTGCTGCTACTAATTATGATGACGTTTTTGTTGATTCCTATGCTTCTACTTTCCACCACAAATCGAAGAGATTTCCATTGAAGTTAGGGTTTAGGATTGATGAGAAGAGTAGAACTGAGATGAGTAAAGAACCAAATCAAATGGTTTCCATGTTAAAAGGTCAAAACTCAAAATCTTACGTAAACTTTAAAAGCAAAAGACTTTTAAAAAATAAATTGAAAAACAAAAATCCTCCAAAAAAAATTGAAAAAAATAGAACAATAGGCTTTTAAAAAAAATTGAAAAACAAAAACAAGAGACGTTTAGATAATATTTGTAAAAAAACTATGGCATCTCTTGCCCGATGGTGGTACTCCCTTTGCCTGATAGGATAAACCAACATGATTGCAATTTGTTCTTTAAGCACAACTCATTATTAATTTTAATCTTTTTGTCATATGATGATGATGATGATGTAATGAGGATAGTATTGAGATATTTTAGGGGCATTATATCTTAGGAATTATCTTGAGATATTTTAAGGGTATTAGGATATTATTTTATTTATTATCTAGAGATATTGTAGGGATATTACATCTTAGCATATTGTGGGGAAGAAGAGGAAGAAGAAGGCGGGGGAGGGTGTAGCTCGTGAGAGAGTGAAGCAAAAAGAAAGGAGAAAAAGAAGGAAAGAAAAGGAACAAAAGAATGATGTGCAAACCGAGGTGACTATGCATTCCCAGACCAGACCCCGCATTGGTTCCAAATCGCAACCAGGAGCACAGCAAGCCAACCACAAGATCACACATCCAAGAAACAATAGATTATCCATTAATAAATCATTTATACAACATTACAATTAATTACGTGGTTTACAATTAAAAATGGATAATCAAGCCCAAATACCACACTGAGGCTAGCTTCGCTACTCCCAACAAAACTTCGTCAGCCTGCAAAGGAAATATTGGACCTCGCCTTCTACTTCTTCTCAAAGCTACCTGAACTACTGGCACTTGGAGGACCGGAGAAAGAGAACCGGGAGGTAAAAGAAGATTTACCCTTCCCTTTGGGATGACTCTTTAGAAACTTTTGATGCTTCGCCTCGAAGCGATAAGCTATCCCAACCATGTCCTCCACAATCTGGCACTAACAACCCATCACCTTCACCCGTAGCTTTGCGTTCAAGCCGTCCAGAAATCTCTGCGCCTGCTCCTCCTCAGACTCATAGGTAGGAGCAAAACATTTCAATCGGGCAAACTCAGTCTCATACTGGAGTACTGACATCGTGTCCTGCTCTAGACTCCAGAAATCTCGAAAAAACTGCTCCTTCACTTGAGTGGAAAAATACTTGTCATAGAAGGGCGTCTTGAAATCCTTCCACTGGATGCTAACAATGACTGAGTCTGGAAACTTCAGCCGCCTCACAGACTTCCACCACCTATCTGTCTCACCATCCAGTAGATAAGTCGCCAACTGCACCTAATGCTCCTCCAGGCACATCATGCTCTCTAGAATCTTCACCACCTTCTCCAGCCAGGCCTCGTTCTCCTCAACACTGACCTTGCCCTTGAATGACGGCAGACGAAGCTTCGTAAAATGGTTCAGCTACGGGTCACTCGACAGCTCACTGACACTACTCTTGTTGAACACGTGAGAGATCCCTTGTGCCAAACTCCGCAGTTCCGCACGAACCGCCTTCCATCTGCCTATGTCCTCTCGGGACTCGGTCTCCTCGATATGGGCCTTGCCCTTATGACCACGAGGAGACATCCTGCTAGTACCTGCACCACAGACAAAGCAACAACCAGAAAACCACGAAAAGATAAGGTGCAGACTCTACCATGCATTCAAAACCTATGGAGTCTCTAGACTAGATACCCTAAGTGTAATGCAACCTAGTGAACCTGGAGTTCTGATACTAAACTGTAATGTCCCACATTTTCCACAATAATTAAAAACAAATTAAATTACGAGAAAACAAAAGCTAACAGAAAAATATCATCTACCAAGAACTTGTGTGTGTGGCTAGGAGACTCCAGACTATATGCACTACATTAACCCTCTGCATGCCTGCACCTGCAAACCAAAAACATGAGGAAAATGCATGAATGACAAAAGTCGCTTAGTACGCACCCCAAAGGAAAACAGTAGGAAAAGGAAATCAAAATTAATTTCCTTTTAAATTCTTTTCGCAAACCAATTCTCAAAACCTCACAAACCAGGCCTACACCGGCCAAAACCACAAGCAAAGGCCCTCAATAGTCAAAACCACACAGTGAGTTAGAATGCTCGGTGCCAGGCAACCAAACTCTGGTCAAACATAGTCCACCAAAGAGCAACCAACGACGTCTGCACTGCCATGACATGCCACCCTATGCAAGAGCAGCGTCGTTTCGCGATTCTCCCACCTGGAGAATCTTCACAAAGTCAACACCTCCTTGGAAAGGCTGTCCTGTCTCTCAGGACACTACCAGCTATGGGACACGTGTCCCACCCACACTAGCCACAATAAGATACGCCTCCTCACGGCGTCCTCCATACACGAGGGAGTATCATACCTCCACACCCGAGCCTCAGTGGTCACAGCGACAACAGGAGTATCATACCTCCCCATCATGTCATAAGATACCTCAGCTCGTGAACCACAACCCTAGCCTAGAGACTATAGTCCAGGAGTCTCATACCTCTAGGACCCAACACCCCTTAGCCTCAGGTATCTCAGCCCCCCGACATCAACCAAGGAGTCACACCCTACCACCCGAGAATGTTGTCACATTCCCAGGTCCCAACGACACGGTCCTACACTGTCTCGGTCCTACACTGTCTCGGCCCATACATAAAAAAACTAGGAAAACTATTTTTCAAATCTATCAACTCACGTCTTTGAAATCATTTTTAAAACTATTTTCATATCTTTGAAAACTCTTCCAAAACCTCGGCAAAACAGCGCATCAGGTGTCCCGAGGGACCACCACTGACGACCCACAATCCCAACTCAATGGGAAAAAAATAAACCAATCCAGAAAACCCTTGGAAATTAGATTTTATAAACACATTTAGGCCCTGATTCGGCATGCTGAAAAACAAGTTTGGTATGCCGAAAACCCCTGGTTCGGTAAACCGATTTAGGTTGATTGACTAAATTGGTTCAACGGTCAACACTCAGGCAAAAATCGATATACTGAAAACGGTTCGATCAATTGAAATCTCCTGATTCGGGCGACCGTCCAAAATCGATCGATCGAATTTCGATCAGAAGACCTGATCTGATAGAGAAACAACATACCAAAATGGTTTGGTATGTCAAATTTTGCAAAAAATAGAAAACGGCCCAAACCCTACTCACCACTAGAATTTCTAGATTTAGTGGGGACATCTTACGAGGACGTAGCGAGGACATGTCCTCGCATAATCATAGCTAAGATTTAGCAAGGACATGTCCTTGCAAAATCCTCGCTAAACAGCCTTAAAATTTTCGTGCAAGGTCTTATTCTCTCTCTTCCTCGATTCCTTTCCCACTCCTCCCAAATCTCCATGGCTTCCCCCTAAATTGACGAAACCCAAACCCTTACTCTCTTCTTTTTCTTACCCCCATCCTCCAAATCCACCACCCAAACCCTTCCTCTCTTCATCGTCTTCTTCTTCTTCTTCCTCAAATCCCAATCTTCTTTGCCCTTAACTCCTCCTCTACTCCTCCCATGGCAGTCTTGCCCATGCTATGGTAGTCATCCTTCGCTCTACGACCACCAACACTGACAGCAGCAACCCCTTTCTTGGGCTCCCTATCAGGCAAGCGTTCTCCTGCAGAAGCAGCTCAAGGGTACAAACAACACTGCTGCCATGCTCCGCCCTTGAATTCTAGGGTTTCTTCTTCTTTCATTTTGTTTCTATGTTTGCTAGATTTTAGAAATTGACGGTTTCACGGCAGGGCTTGTTGATGATAACAACATATTTGAGTGATCGTCACTGTCATCGTCACCATCCTCTACTCCGCCCGTCGACTCGTTACCCACCGTGTCTCCTCCTCCTCCTCCTTCCAAAAGCTGGGCACAGCAGGCCGAGGAGACCTAGCAGCTTCATCTCGCCCTGGCCCTACACCTTTGTTCCTATGCCACCTACGTCGATGATCCCTATTTCCTAGATTCCGAAGGAGGGGGAGAAACAGGAGATCGGACATCCATCTTCCATCGATTCTGGGTGGGTACATCTTCCTATTCTTCTTTCTCTCTTTCTTTCCTCTTCTTACTATTATGTTACAAACGGTACTACTTCACAAATTGAAGACAATAAGATCCAGAACTTGGATTTATGTTGTGGCTGCTGTAATGTTGGCACCCTTCGGTTTCTCTAGGTATCGTTGTTATTTGTTTCTATGGACACATACAATTCCTTCCTCCCAATCGATTGGTGTTATGGAGGGGGTACCTTGAGATGCCCGCCATCCTGTATTTTGGGATTCATTTGGAAAAGTTTAGAACCCCTTTTTTGTAGATTATTAACAGACCAATCTGTCTGCTATATTCTTAAACCGAACACTTGAATCTTTTCTTTCTTCAAACTAAAAAATCATATGCTAGATGCTGATGGAATGTAGGTGTACATAAAAAAATGATGGTAATAATTAAGTACAAGTGGAAGTATGTCCTTCACAGAATCACAGTACGTACTTGCAATTTATCCCTTGACCCAGTGTTTCACCCTTAACACATCCTGGGCATAATCTATTTCTGCTCTTATGGTTTAACCTTTTACTTGATGAGAATTATTCGATGCTTGGCTCCAGCAACAATTGCATTTTCTGATTCAAATCAACTGCTATCTTTTAGGCGAATCTTGTATTCTTCTTACACCAGGTGAACAGGTGCTTATCTTATCATGACAAGATTCCAGATGGCTTTTACATGATTCATGGACTGGACCCATATGTGTGGACTCTATGCTCTGATTCTCAAGAACAGAGTCAGATTCCATCAATTGAGTCTCTAATGAATGTCCAGCCTAGGGATTTGACTATTGAAGTAGTTGTCTTAGATAAACACACTGATCCAGATTTAAGGGAATTTCAAAATAAGATGGTTGATCTTTCTTGTGGTTGCACTACAACAAAAGATGTTGTGGACCAGCTTGCAAAGCGTGTCTGTACTCGAATGGGGTGAGCTAGCTGCTTATCTATCTTTCTACTGACATGGATGTCACTTCAAAAATTACCTTTTTCTTTTGACCAATATCTTATTTCCATCACAAGGGGTCCAGTTTCTGCTAACGAAAATGAGATCGTTCCCCGGTGGAAAAACTGCTATCAGGTTCTCAAATCCAGTTCAAGTTCTGTAGTTCTTCCTATTGGAAAGATTTCAGCTGGACTATGTTGTCATCGTGCACTGGTGTTCAAAGTAAGTAATAAATCAATATTTTTCAATTCATACTTAATTTAAATGTCAATTTTAATTTTTCTCTGACTATTACCTTCATAATGGTTGATCAATATGGTATATCATTCCTTACCAGAAATGTGTATTGAATCTGTGTCCTTGTGCTAATGATTTCTGTATGGTTCCATCTAATTTATATTTTCCTATGATCTGGCAGATGTTAGCAGACACCATCGATTTGCCTTGTAGAATTGCCAAGGGCTGCAAGTATTGCAAACGTGATGATGCTTCTTCATGCCTTGTGAAATTTGGTGTTGACAGGTAAGTGCTGTCATACGGACTTTCTATTGTAGACATATGCTTTGACGGACCTCTAATTGTAGATGATCCAAGGACCTAACCTAAATGTTCAATACCATTCCTGTAACCTGGTTTCTATGTGTAACAGCCAACTATATTGCATGCAATGAGGTTGGGTGAATAGAACGAGACAGAGGAACAAAAAAAGGTTCATATGGAATCTACCAGTCACAATCTTGCAGTTGAACTGTATATTCACCTGTCAACTTCCTAAGGCATATTCTTAATGTCTGTATGTGATATACCTAAGGCATATCCTGAACATTTAAAACACTCTTGACATTGAAAAATGCAGGGATATCCTAGGTTAGTTGAGGTTTCTGTCAGTAAAATACCAACTTAAACTTTTGTAGTATGAAGCAGCTGTGCCTTTGTCAACCTATAAGTTACTAATAATTCTTTCTTTCATATTACACTAGTTTTATATGATTTTTGTATGAACCTGAAAGTAATTTTAGAAAACGCTCTTTACTTTTTTGCATTAATTTTTTGTAGGGAATACTTGGTTGATCTAATTGGGAATCTAGGGACACTATCTGAGCCAGATTCCATACTTAATGGTCCTTCATCCATCTTAATCTCATCACCTTTGCGCCTTCCAAATTTCAACTTAGCTCAAGTTCCCAAGAACTTCAAATCCCTAGCCAAGCAATTTTTACTGGATTGCCAATCACTCTATCTTATCTTTGGTGATTCTCCAGGTTTCCTCTATAGGTTTCCTAAAAATTAAGTTTCTTTGAGGTATTATATGATAGAAAAATATCCAATGCCTAAAAATTAACTTTCTTCCTCTTTTTGTTCTGTATTTGAATATGTAGATGGTTTGTGTATTAAAATCTGCATGGTGTTCTCTTCAGTCCTTTTATTTTCATTTTTGTGGCTTATTTTTATTACGTTGCCGATATGAAATACGTGTCTAACAGAAAATTTTAATTTTTTTTTATAACTTGCGAGAACTTAACGAGGACATTTTCCTCGCTAAGTCCTCGCAATTATTTATTTTTTAATTTTTTTTTAAATTTTTGTGAGAACATAGCATGGACATTGTGAGGAAATTACGACTAATAGTAAGGACATAACGAGGACTTTCTGTCCTTGCCAAGTCCTCGCAAAATTTCTTACAAGGATTTCGCTAGGAAATTTACTCGCAATTTAAATTTAACGATGATGAATTTTGTGAGGACTTATTGTCCTCGCAAAGGTCATTAGCGAGGAAACTGCGAAGACATTGGGAGGACTTAGCGAGGACATCTGTCCTTGCGATTTTCTGTTTTTCTAATAGTGACTGTTCAAAATCGCCTAAAGTGGGAGCTTCTATCAGATCCCCCAAACAACCACCAAAAATCTCACATAAAACATCAGATTTAAACCCTTGAGTCTACTCCAAAACCTAACAAACAAAACCAAAATCCATTCATAATGCATCAAAATATAAAATCGCAAAGGCACAAGGGTCAAAGCGACCCAAAACACAACCACTGGCATAAATGCCCATAAATCCACCATAAAATCATAATAAATTCTAGGAATATAAATTTTACCTAGATTTCATGCAACTCTATCAATTTCTACCATTTACATGCTCTCTATTACCGGGGTTGGAGATGCATACCTGTAATGCACATTCCGACAATCCTCTAGTAAACTCCAGTGACCACGACCCTCGCTAGAGTTCACACAACCACATGGCACCCCACCCGAGCTCCACACATCGCCACGAGCCACAACACGCCTCTGTCGACCCACGAGCACATTGAACAGAGAAGGGGGAACGCAGGGAGGAGAGAAATAGGGGAGGGAGAGAGGGAGAGAGACGGGAAGGAGGTGGAGTGAGTGGAGGGAAAGGACGAGTGGAGGGGGAGGAAAGGAAGGAAGGAAGGTGTGCTCAGGACGGAAAGGATAAATGCGCGGAGAAGAAGAAGGGGAGGTGCAGAGGAAGAGTGGTCGGCCGCACATATAAATATGCACCCCAAGGTGGTAGTCGCATGCATGCATACACAGTGCAACCACCAGCCTCCCGCACAAGCCAACAACCGCACAAAACTCTTCCACCAACTGGCCAACAACGTGGACTCTACACCCAGGCCCATACAACCACAGTGCCACAATGCACAGTGCTAACCACGTATAGGGACACGCAAACAGAAACCGACCCACGAGGCCCAAGTCCAAAACCACAAATCCACACAACAAGCCTCAGAACAGTAACAACCATCCAGTAATAAATTCATTAAAATGTAAATAATAACAAATGAATTTTACAAGTGTAACATAATCCCAATTTAACCCCAACTTATCACTATCATAAATATACCTTTACCAAAATCTCAGGATCTCTCTTTTCAAGTAAGAAAAAATAATTCTTATAACCTCTCCTTCAATCTCTTTCCTTTTTATTCGATTCGACGAATTAAAAACTCCATCCACTATGTTTTCTCTCATCATATTAATTAATTTATTTGTTTAGCCTAGATTATTTCCATATAGTTAGGAGTTTTGGTTTAGATTGAAGCTTTGATTTGTTTAAAGATTCCATCCTATTACTATGGGAAGAAAATCTATAAGTAAACCATGTAACTTCAACATGTGATGATATATATTCATTAATAACATCTTAATTTCCTTATGGAAAACTTTATTACTAGAATTTATAGATTTCACAAGGACCATTCGTGTGGACATTACGAGGACATGTCTACTTAAACATCTAACAATGACTTAGTAAGAATATGTTCTCACGAAATATCCTTAAAATTTTCACACACGTGATCATTTTTCCTTTTTCAACTATTCCTTTCTCACTCCTCTCCAACTCCCCACACTTCTTCCTCTAACCAAACCCTTCCTTTCTTCTCGTTCCTTCCCTTCCTTTAAATCAACCACTCAAACCCTTCCTCTCTTCTTCTTCTTCTATCATCTCGTGCAATCCCTTGACCTCCCAATCTCCCCGACCCCATACCCTCGTCCTCAAGCTCCAAGCCCCCTAGGAGTCCTATCATCACCTACTCAATCATGTCTTCCTCTACAAGAAATGCCTCAAGGACGTTGAGAACCACTGTTGCCTACTCGATCATGAATATACCCTTGTCATAATCCCATCATCTCTCTTTTTAATTACAGGAAAAAATCTTATGACCTCTCCTTTTATCTCTTTCCTTTTTATTCGACGAATAAAAAACTCCATCCACTATGTTTTTTTCGTCATATTAATTTATCTATTTTTAAGTAAATTCAGATTTATTAATCGTAATGTTTTAATATTTGATTGTATGACATATTATAGTATTAGGTTGTGTTTAAATTAAGTGAAGACTCCACTGGTGTTTCACAGACAAAGAAGAGATGCTCATAGAATAATACCAACTATAAGGAATGTTACTTGCCTAAATGGATAATACTGCTACCATCATCTGTTTGTTCCACATAGAATTCCTTTTCTGTTAAAGAGACCTTTTTTGATGCTTGTTGACGTAAATTATTAACCAAGAATGAAACACATCTTAGAATCACATATTGATATTTTGAATAGAGCCAAAATGATTCAGGACATGATTAACATTATCAAACGTTAAAGGATGATCAAGTTCAGACAAACTTGAAAAGAGCGGAAATTATAAGGTGATTGCCGCATAGGCAAAGAGCAGAATACACCTAGACTAAACTAATCTTAGTATTGCTGTTTTTCGTAATCCCATCCCCTTAAGAGAAGATATGTACAACCACGTACCCAGCTGAAGCACCTCCCATTGAATCACCATGAGTGGACTTCAGGTCCTACCCATCAGCTTTGTTTGGCAACATAAATGTAGCTATTAATAAACAGATCACATCTTGAAAGAAATTTCGATGGAGTGGCTCTACGGAAGCATTCAAGAAGAAGAAGTACTAAAGAAGAGAACTAAACATTAGGACTATCATATTCATATGGAAACAAGCATAGAACCTTATAAAAGAAACGGTTGAGGTAAAACATTAAAAAAAAAAGCCAAAATAGAAACTCTTATCAAATGATACTATATTGTTTGTAATTAAAAAAAAATTTCAACTCAAGAAGAAGCGAGAGAATTTCAACTCAGACATTCAGAATTTCTCAAGAAATACTGGGGTTGTTGGTTCCTTTTGTTCACCGTATATATGTATGCCCTTGATCCCCCAACCTCTAGAGGCGATCTTCATTTAGACTAAACTGCCTGTGAAGGGTATGATTTCACCAATCTAACAGAAGTTAGCCTTGTCGGCGTCGTTCTTGGAGACAAGGATGCCCCGATCACTCTTTGGATTGTAGGAGACGACGTCGTTTCCATAGCAAATCAAGAGTCTCTCATCTTTCCAAATGATATACGACGGCAGTTGCCAAGATGACTACCATGGGATGTTCGAAGGACTAGTGAATGAAAACTTGAAGATCCAGGATTCGTTGTTTCCATATTCCGTCATACTCAAAATTCACATGCACGATTCTACGGAAGACAATTTGACGAATGCCAAGCAACCTTGCAACTCGACCACTTCAAATTGTGATGATCTGCAGGATTCTTCTTCGTTATTCCATGTGAGCTTGATCTTGCTCTTTGGCACCTCGTGGAATCGCTCGTCATGCAAATCGAACGATATAATCGTTGTTTTGGTCATCTCTTCTTCGTCTGTGAAACACTAGTGGAGCCTCCCGTTTGTGAGTGCAATGGACGATTCATAGTAAAGCATATCGTAAGGCAGGGCGTATGGGACTATCCTCCACAATCTAGGGTCTCTGTCCACCGGAATCATGCAAACTGCAGCATTCATAGTTAAATCATCGGCAACGAACAGAGGCCTCGTCCACAGTAGAGCCAACACCTTGTATTCCTTCTTTTGTGAGACAAAATCAAACCCCATGATAGAGAAAGCTGGTGGGTAAAAGACGCTAAAACCTGACAAGCTCAGGTACTCCTGGGTGAGTGGATAGCAGAGGCTACACACGTACTCCGGATAACAGCCATCGGCCAAGCACAGAAGGCCGTTGTAGGAGTAGGCAATCTTAAATGTTGGTGGGAAACAAGCTTCCATTAGGGTTATTGTGGCCAAGCTTTGCTGCCACTGGACCTCCGTCACGACTATGGAGGAGCCTCCTTTACGCTCTTTAGTGAAAGCGTGTGCGAAAGTGGTAGTTGCCTGCTGCTTGTGGTTGCAGGGACCTGTCAAGATGTCTGTAGACAAAATCACAATCTCTAGTTTTGTTGTTCCAATCCATGTAGACAGTCCGGAAACGAAGAACAGACTTTGGTGGAAGCCATGACATGATCTCAAGTTGGGCATCAAGAGGAAATTGTGGAAGTGGTTGCTGCTGTTGATTATGATGATGGTTTTGTTGATTCCTATGCATCTACTTTCTACTACAGATGGAAGAGATTTCCATTGGAGTTAGGGTTTTAAATTGAAGAGAAGAGTAGAACAGAGGAGAGAGAAGCACCAAATCAAATGGTTTCCATCTAGAAGATCAAAACTCAAAATCTCATGTAAACTTTAAAAGCAAAAGACCTTTAAAAAAAATTTGAAAAAAATAGAACAATGGACTTTCAAAAAAAAATTTAAAAACAAAAGATGTTTTGATAATATTTGGGAAAAAAAACTATGGCCTGATAGGATAAACCAACATGATTGCAATTTGCTCATTAAGCTTAGCTTTTTATTAATTTTAATCTTTTTGTCATATTTGATGATGATGATGATGTAATGAGGACAGTATTGAGGTATTTTAGGGGTATTATATCTTAGGATATTATCTTGGTATATTTTAAAGATATTAAGATATTATTTTATGTATTATCTAGAGATATTGTAGGGATATTATATCTTAGCATATTATCTTGAGATATTATAGGGATATTTTATCTTCTTTTTTTTTATATGTTTCTCAAGAAACTACGTATTAATTGACAGTTATTATTTATATTTTTTCTAGTTGGTGTAATTGAATATTGTTTGTGATTGGGATTGGAGTTCCAATTACATGGAGATTAGATTATAGTTTATATTTGTTGTCTTGGATTGGATTATAGTTCAATAACTTTGTATTCTTTGTGTTGGTTCCACATCAATTTAATAATGAGGATAGTATTGAGATATTTTTGGGACATTATATCTTAGGATATTATAAATTGAAAAAAAAAAAAATTTGAAAAAAAAAATTTAAAAACAAAAAACTTTCAAAAAAATTGAAAAAAAAATAGAATAACAGACTTTTGAAAAAATTTTGAAAAATAAAAACAAAAGATGTTTAAATAAATTTTGAAAAAAAAAACCTACGACATCTCTGACCCGATGGTTGTCCTCCTTTCCCTGATAGGATATTATTTTAGAGATATAAGGATATTATTTTATATATTATCTTAAGATATTTTAGGAGTATTATATCTTAGGCTATATCCTAAGAAACTACGTGTTTATTAATAGTTATTACAGATATTATTTCTAGCTGTTGAAATTGAATATTGTTTATGATTGAGATTAAATCAGTTCAATTTACATGGGAATCAAATTGTAGTTCAAATCTATTATTGTTGTGTTGGTCCCACATTAATTGTATTGGAGTTCCAATTACGTGAAGATTGGATTGCAGTCCATCTCTATTATTTTGGATTGGATTATAGTTTGATTCTCGTTTGTTGTCCGACATCAAGAAGGTTATGTATTATCTTTACACAAGCTATTGTTGTCTTTGTAGCCAAGCTTCAATATACAAACTATAAATTCTACGATGCACATACCATGTATTTTTAATAGGCCAACTTGAAACTCCAATTCAACCTTATGGTCTTGAAATCTCTACCAATGGCTTCTCCAAAAGTAAAATCTACAGTTTTCCAACATTAGTTACTTCTCTGGATGTTGCTGGATTGTTTCATTGTTGATTACCTTGTTAGTGTTATGTTTTCTACTTGTCGTTTGCTTGGAAAATTAGGCTTGTTCCTCGCTCTTGTGAGGCTTTGATCTAATCCTCTTCACATGTAACCTTACTTTTTGAATTTTTAAATCTAAAGATCACCAAGGACTTTCTAACTCCCAGGTTTTAAAAAAGAAACAGTTTTATCCATACGTTAACCTCAAGTTATTTATTGTCCATCTTTAAGAAAAAATATCTCAATATCTCCACCACATTCTCTCTAACACAATGCATCTCTTTTGAATTTTAGAATTATTGTCAAAAATCTAGATGATAAGTTTTGAAACTCTCAGAAGCCTAAATTGAGAAATCTAACTTAACGTAAGCATCCGATTATGGTTTGCACCCACTTGAATAAGCAAAATTTACAAGCAATTTGGTGTTGATATTTTGTAGTGCTTAAACTTACGTGGTTGCGAGAAAATTTAAAACCGTATATATCTCATCCTATTTTCTCTCAATGTTAAAAAGACTAAATTTCAATAAAGAATAAATCTCGTATTTGCAACTTGGATGGTCAAGGATAACCTAGTTAGCCATTATCATTTCCATTATCTACGTTGTTTAAGCGGACATGGGTAAGAAAAAATTACTGAATTATCTGATGCATAGGATAAGGGTAAAAAAATTACCCAATTATTTTAGTAAACTGGGGATGGATAATCCTTTAGCCTACCCACTTTACCTACTTTACCCATTTAAATTACAACATTATTTATGTATATATTATGTCACATGAGTTTTAATGCCTATATTTATCACTTAGACCCATTATCCACGTGAGGCTCATATTATATATACATGGAGATTATGGTTTGTTAAAAAAAAACTTAAAAAAAGAAACCCAACGCATAAACATTAAAACCCAAATTCCAAATTTGTCCCACTTTTCAACTATCCAAGCTTCCAATATTTTCTTACTAAGTTTACGTTGGAGAATTAAATTTTTAATTGACTTTAAATGCTTTTTATTAGATATATGAACCCTAGAATCGTATTTGCTTTATTTAAATATCTTATTGTTATATTAGTTTATAACATTTCTTTAATTAATATTTATATCAACAATTAATAGATATATTATTTTAATTTTAATTTCCAATTATTCGATATTTTATTTAAATTTACCATGAGTATGAAAATATAAAAAAAGATATCTATGCACTCATTTCTAATGTAATGTAAGTATTTACATCATTATAATTTTATTAATAATCTTTTTTTTTCTACGTACTTTTCACTAGTATATATATTTTATTCGAATAGAAAGTATTTATACATGAAAAAGCACAATGCGAAATTATATGCTTTAAGAAGGTAAAAACTTGAAATATTTTTACAAACACCATGATAAAAGATACTAATGCGTTCAATCAGACGTATTTTACATAACGCACCATGATAAAAGAAACTTGAAAATTTTTTACAATATCTAATATTCGAGAGTGTACAATGTTCCCACAGAAAACATGGATCAATCAGACAATACTTCTTGGAAGGTTAAGAGATAAGTACTAAATGCCTGCAATTTATCAACCTGGAACCCTTGTCAATATATTGCAGATTAAATTCTAAGGTACCATCTATAGGAAAAAGAAGAATCATCAAGTATGCAATTAGAGTACTAGAACAAGAGAAATGATTAATAGGCTTACTATGAGCTGTATGTGATTCATGGAGGGTTGTCAAGCCCCTCCAAACCTCTGAAGGCACCCTTGAAGGAGACTAAGCTGCTGCTTTCGAAGGGCATCGTTCGATCACACTTGTCATTGCAGTCGTCAAAGACAAGTTTGCACTTGTTCTTCTTTGGGTCATAAGAGAAGATGTAATGCAGGTAGTAAATCAACATCTTCCCACCACTCCAAATACAGTACTGCGGAATACTCCACCTGTCATGAGTATAAGGATAGGAGGATGTGAACTTGAGGGACCAAGACTCGGTGTTCCCATACTCCTCCATGCTCCACACTCGGAAGTCTCCCCTTCGGCGGGGGTAGCCCTCTATCTCCACGACGGTCAGGCAGCCCTGCAACTCGGCCACCACGTATACGGACGACGACGACGGAAGTTTTCTTGCAGATCTTTTGATCTTCTCCGTCGACACCTCGAGGAACCGGTCGTCTTCTAGATCGAACGATAGAATCGTGGCGATCTCCCAAGCGAAGTACTTCCCGTGTTCGTCGTCTTCGTGTTCCACTATGTCGAACACGGCCCAGTGAAGTCTCCCACGTACTAGCACGCCGGGCTTGTCCTCCGCTGCGGCAGGCAGCAGCGTGGCACCGGGCGGGACAGTCCTCCAAGGTCCGGGCTCTCCGTCCACCGGCACCGTGCAGATTGAAACACTGAGGAGTAGAACACCGTCGGTGGATTTCGCCAGCACTTTGTATTCTCTCTTCCGAGAATCATAACCAAACCCCCAGATGGATACTGACATGTTGTCGTCGTCTTCCAGCATCAAAGGTGGGAGTTTTAGGTACTCTTGGTAGATTGGGTTGCATAGGTAGTATCTGCTGCGATTCTCGTCAGTATCACGAAGATCTCGCAAGCACAGCAACCCGTTGCAGGTACAGACTAAATCACATGTCGTTGGGAAAGGAACACGCACGGACGTCCGTGGTCCCTGCGGCAACAACTCTTTCACGATGACAGACGCCTCTTCTTCTCCATCTCCTCCATTAATATTACTGCATGTGTAGATGAAGCTGCTGCTTCCTCCCCTGTTGTCTGTTTGGATCAGTTGCAAGGAGTTGGCGAGATGTTTGTAGACGAAGCCGTGGCCTCTGGTTTGGCCGTTCCAATCCCTGCAGACGGAGCGAAGTCGAAGAATAGACTTTGTCGGAAGCCATGAAAGGATCTCTAATTGAACATCAAGACAAAGTTCTTGTTGTAGCTGTTGTTGTTGCTGTTGCTGTTGTTGTTGTTGTTGTCGTCGTCGTTGTCGTTTCTTTTTCCTACTCTTTCTGCTGCTGTTCTTGTTCAACGTTGCCTCGTTGCTGAAGATTTCTGCCATCGGAGTTAGGGTTAACGTACGTAGAAGGGAAGAAAATAGTCGAGCAGAGGAACTCCTCTCTTTTTGAGTCTAAACCTGTCTTTATTAGATTTTGAGTCGTATCTGAACCAGTAGATTTTCTTCCCTTCAAATTGAGAAAACAACTTTCTTAAGTTATTTAAAATACAATTAGAATTCCAATATCTTATCTTAACTTATTCTTATATTAAGCAAGGACCTATTAAAATTCCTTGAAATAAGTAGAGATAAGAAATTTAACTTAATATATCTTATCTTATTATCTTATCTTAACTTCTTTGTAAGTTTAAATTTTTGAAATTTATACTTTCCTCTTCTATTATTGATTAGTTATTTTTATTTATTACTTTTTTTTCATCATTTCCCACATTCCTATTTTTCCTCTGCTTTTTTATCACACGAAGAGAGAGAGAGAGAGAGAGAGATGAAGAAAAGAAGAGAGGAAGAAGAAGAACAACGATTCTTCTTAAGTTCCTTTTGTTATGTAGTTCTTCTTTCTCTTTTTGTAATTCTTATATTTTGTGGTGTATTTATTGTTCTTCTTCTTCTTTTTTATGCATGCTATATCCTTTTTTGTAAAAGAAAAAGAAGATGAAAACATAAATGGAAAGATCAATAAAGTAATATGACTTTGTTATATAATATCTATATTTTAGTCATTAATAATTATTTCTTAGTTTTTTTATACATATAATAAAAAATATATTGTAGTTCTTCTTCTTCCTTGTCCATGCTATATCCTTTTTCAAATGAATTTATATCGCTTATTTTAACTTATAATCACCAACAATTCAAAGAACCTCGGTGATGGGATAATTTGTAGTATAATAAGTTATAGCATCTAAATTTAGCCTTATTTTTAGGTATATTGTTATGGTTTTTGTAGTTTTAAAACTTAATTTTACGTAAATTCATTTACCTTCCACTTTCATCATGATTGTATTTAATATATTTTGATTTAATCGATATACTTGAGAAGGATGATGAAAATGTTTAACAACTTCATTATCCAATGTTTAAGTATTTTAAACTCTCAAATTTATGTCTCTCTTTATTTATTACGATTTCTTAGTCATGTATTTTATGCTTTTTTTTAGTTGAAAAATAAGAACAACAATGGCAATTGCTTCATTTTTCATTGGTAAATCAATGCAAATTATTAAACATATTTTCTTATTATGAAATGTGTTCCTCCATTAGTAATATTTTAGAACGAAAATCAATATATAAACTTAATTTTCTTTTTAATTGATCTTAATAATGAAATTTATATTTTTTATTTGGTCAGACGAAAATGTTATCACTTTGATTTATTTTTTTTTCTCAAAATTATAATCCCAAATTTCGTGCATATTATAATTAAGCATTTGATTTTATATGCTATATTCTCAAATTTCGTAAGTTGTTATTTTCCCCTCCACACATTCTATGGTTGTTTTCCTTCTTTATATTTGTAGAATTTTATTTTTATTTTTAAAAAAAATGTTTAATCTTTTATATTTATCCTTTCTTATTATTGTAATTTTTGCCCCATGCACCACATGGATTTTTCACTTGTATAAACTAAGTGGAGCTAGAGGGCTTCTCTATGGAGCAATCACACAGAATGTGACCTTTTTGAGGAGTAAATATGATTTTATATTTAGATTTCAAATTTACTTCTTCATATATCATGTCTTTCCGCAAACATTGGTTTGATGGTTTCTTTATTTAATGATTTATTCAAATTTTATTTTTTATTTAATTTATTTTTTTGAGTTTTCTTTTTATTTATTTAATAATACAATTCATGTAAGTAAAATTATATAATAATAAACATAACTTCTCAAAAAAGAAGAAGTACATGCGACACATTGGTTTCCTTATAATTTATTTATTGATTTGTTCAAGTTCGTTTTTATTTGATTTTTTGATTTTTGAGTTTTAATTTAAGTAGTATCATCCTATGAACTAAGCAAAGAGAGATTTTCCATTGAGCAACAAAAGAGCTCTATGATCTTTTTTCGGAGTAGATTGGATTTTTTTTTTTTTTAGATTTTAAATTTATTGCTTTATGTATCATACCTCTCTTAAAACATTGGTTTGATAGTTTCCTCATTTAACTACTTCATTTATTTATTCAAATTGCATTTTTTATTTAATTTATTTTTATTTATTTAATAGTGAATTTCATGTAAGTAAAACTATATAATAATAATCCTAACTTCTCAAAAAAAAAGTACATAGGACATATTAGTTTCTTTTTTATTCATTTAGTGATTTATTCAAGTTTGTTTTATTTGTTTTATATAATTTAAATTTTAGTTGTATCCGTAAAACTATATGATAACAATTATAACTTACCAAAAAATATATATACGTGGGACAAATTAATATGTTATTCAAACTTTCCCTTTTCTTTTTAAAATTTAACGAAAAGTTTTAGTCTTTTCTTCAACCCTCTAACCTACTTTCGCCTCTTTTCTCAACCTACGGTTTTTTAAGTTCCAAAAAAGGTACAAGTTCATTACTATAAAGTCCAAAAAATTATCTATACATTAATATTATTATGAAATGTTAATGATTTCTCTAAATTATAAAAAAAGTGTTGTGCAAAATATTACTATTTTCCTTTTAATGCACATCTCCAAACCCATCCTCTCTTCTTCTTCTTATACCATCTTATGCAATCCCTCGACCTCCCGGTCTCCTTTTATCTCTTTCCTTTTTATTCGACAAATAGAAAACTCCATCCACTATGTTTTTTTCGTCATATTAATTTATCTATTTTTAAGTAAATCCGGAGTTAATAATTGTACTATTTTAATATTTGATTGTATGACATATTATAGTATTAGGTTGTGTTTAAATTAAGTGAAGACTCCACTAGTGTTTCACAAACAGCGAAGAGATGCTCATAGATAATACAGCTGTAAGGAATGTTACTTGTCTAAATGGATAATACAGCTACCATCATCTGTTTGTTCCACATAGAATTCCTTTTCTGTTAAAGGGACCTTTTTTTATGCTTCTTGACGTAAATTATTAACCAGGATTGAAACACATCTTAGAATCACATATTGATATTTTTGAATAGAGCCAAATGATTCAGGACATGATTAACATTATCAAACGTTAAAGGATGATCAAGTTCAGACAAACTTGAAAAGAGCGGAAATTATAAGGTATTGTCGCATAGGCAAAGAGCAGAATACACCTAGACTGAACTAATCTTAGTATTGCTGCCTTTCAGAATCCCATCCCCTTAAGAAACGATATGTACAACCACATACCCAGCTGAAGCACCTCCCATTGAATCACCATGAGTGGACTTCAGGTCCTACCCATCAGTTTTGTTTGGCAACATAAATGCAGCTATTAATAAACAGATCACATCTTGAAAGAAATTCAGATAGTGTGGCTCTACGAAAGTAATGAAGAAGAAGTACTAAAGAAGAGAACAGAAATAAACATTAGGACTATCATATTCATATGGAAACAAGCATAGAACCTTATAAAAGAAACGTTTGTGGTAAAACATTAAAAAAAAGCCAAAACAGAAACTCTTATTTAAACTCTTATCAAATGATACTATATTGTTTGTAATTAAAAAAATATTTCAACTCAAGAAGAAGCGAGAGAATTTCAACACAGACGATCAGAATTTCTCAAGAAATACTGAGATTGTTGACTCCTTTTGTTCGCCATATATGTATGTCCTTGATCCCCCCAACCTCTAGAGGCGCTCTTTATAAAGACTAAACTGCCTGTGAAGGGTATGATTTCACCAATCTGACTGAAGTTGGCCTTGTCGATGTCGTTCTTGAAGGGAAGGATGCCCTGGTCACTCTTTGGATCGTAGGAGAAGACGTCATTTCCGTAGCAAATCAAGAGTCTCTCGTCATTCCAGATGATATATACAACGACAGCTGCCAAGATTACTGCCATGGGATGTTCGAAGGACTAGTGAACGAAAAGTTGAGGATCCAGGACTCAACGTTTCCATATTTTGTCATACTCCAAATACGCATGCACGGTTATGGGGAACACAATTCGACGAATGCCAAGAAACCTTGCAACTCGACCACTTCAAACTATGATGATCTGCGGGATTCTTCTTCATTATTCCATGTGAGCTTGATCTTGCTCTTTGGCACCTCGTGGAATCGCTCGTCATGCAAATCAAATGATATGATCATTGTTTCAATCATCTCTTCTTCGTCTGTGAGACACCAGTGGAGCCTCCCTTTCACGAGCACAACGGACGATTCATTGTAAATCATATCATAAGGCAGGGCGTATGGGACTGTCCTCCACGGTCTGGGGTCCCTGTCCACCGAAGTTGTGAAAACTGCAGCATTCATAGTTAAATCATCAACAAAGATCAGAGGCCTCGTCCACAATAGAGCCAACACCTTGTATTCCTTCTTCTGTGAAACAAAATCGAACCCCATGATAGAGAAAGACGGTGGGTTAAAGACGCTAAAACCTAGCAAGCTCAGGTACTCTTGGGTGAGTGGATTTCAGAGGCTGCACACGTATGCCAGATGACAGCTACAAGCCAAGCACAAAAGGCCATTGCAGGAGTAGACAATCATAAATGCTAGTGGGAAAGAAGCTTCCATTAGGGTTATTGTGGCCAAGCTTTGCTGCTGCTGGAGCTTCGAGACGACTATGGAAGAGCCTCTTTTACGCTCTTTAGTGGAAGCATGTGCGAACGTAGTGGTGGCGCTCATGTTAGTCATGTCTTCTACTGCTTGTGATTGCAGGGACATGTCCAAATGTCTGTAGAAAAAATCACGATCTCTAGTTTGATTGTTCCAATCCATGCAAACGGAGCGGAAACGAAGAAAAGACTTTGGTGGAAGCCATGACAAGATCTTTATTTGGGCATCAAGAGGAAGTTGTGGCAATGGTTGCTGCTACTAATTATGATGACGTTTTTGTTGATTCCTATGCTTCTACTTTCCACTACAAATCGAAGAGATTTCCATTGACGTTAGGGCTTAGGATTGATGAGAAGAGTAGAACTGAGATGAGTAAAGAACCAAATCAAATGGTTTCCATGTTAAAAGGTCAAAACTCAAAATCTTACGTAAACTTTAAAAGCAAAAGACTTTTAAAAAATAAATTGAAAAACAAAAATCCTTCAAAAAAAATTGAAAAAAATAGAACAATAGGCTTTCAAAAAATAGAACAAAAATCCATACGACAACCTCTAGTTATTTATTGTCCATGTTTAAGAAGAAATATCTCAATATGTCCACCACATTCTCTCTAATACATTACATCTTTTTTGAATTTTAGAATTATTGTCTAAAATAATGTCAATGAGGCCAAATAAAATTTAAAATTAAGATGTGTTAACTTAAACACGTTCATATACATCACGTGATGTATACATGTGCTTTTAAAGAATTATTGTTTCAAATTTAAAGAATAAGTCTCAAATACATCACATGTTCATCTTATATTGTTATCTTGATGTATTTACATTGTTTTCTATCTACGTGTATTTACAACTAGGTTAACAGTTTACCCACTACCCTTTCCATTATCCACATTGTTTAATTTGGTATGAGTAAGAAAAAATTATCTAACTATTTGATGGATGGGATAAGGGTAAAATAATTACCCACGTATTTTAGTGGGTAGGGTATAGATAATCATTTATCCTACCCACTTTACCTATTTAAATTATTTACAATTTTTATGTATATACATGTGCTTTAATGTTTATATTTGCCACTTGACCTATTATCCATATGAGGTTTATATTATATATACATGATGGTTATGGTTTGTTGAAAAGAAAATTAGAAAGGAAACCCAAGGCATAAACATTAAAGTCCAATTTCCAAATTTATCCCACTTTTCAATAGTCCAAGCTTCCAATATTTTCTTACTAAATTTATGTTTAAGAATTAAATTTGTAATAGACTTTAATTGTTTCTTATTAGACATATGAATATCATA
Source organism: Posidonia australis (assembly GCA_024699735.1). Lineage (NCBI taxonomy): Eukaryota > Viridiplantae > Streptophyta > Magnoliopsida > Alismatales > Posidoniaceae > Posidonia > Posidonia australis. The sequence continues at coordinate 22,452 of JAMKQA010002643.1, forward strand.
GAATTGTATTTGCTTTATTTAAATATCTTATTATTATAGTAGTTTATAACATTTATTTGATATCTATTTATATGATGTTTGCAAGTTATATCTATTAATTTGAGTTACATGTAAGAAGTGAATTACTATATGTATTTTGAAAATAAGAAAATTTTTACTCGTTTATTATCCATTACCTACTTAATTTGGTTGATAAAAAGAGAATATGGATAAGGTTGTTCTTAGTGAATGATAAAATAGTATAGATAAGGAGGTGGAGTGAGTGGAGGGAGAGGACGAGTGGAGGGACAGGAAAGGAAGGAAGGTGTGCTTGGGATGTAGAGAAAAAACACACGAAGAAGAAGAAGAGGAGGTGTGGAGGAAGAGTCGTCAGCCGTGCATATAAATATGCGCCCCAACGTGGTTGTTGCATGTATGCATACACAATGCAACCACCAGCTTCCAGGGGCGGATACAAGTGGGGGCCAGTGGGGGCAACCCACTGGACTTAAGAAAAATTTCCTTATACTGTGTATATGAGTTTGTAAATTGCCCCCATCAAATGTTGAAAACACGTTTTCTCCTTCCCTCCCCCACGTGAACCTCTTCGTCTTCTCTTCTTTTCTACCCAAAAACAATGAATCGGCGCTGCCCTCTCCTCTCATCCTCTATTCCTCTTCCACCAGAGCACCGAGCACCGAGCACGAGACGGAGACAAGAGTCCGACCGCTGCACCAACCAGGGCGCCAGGCTACCAGCGGCCAGCCGACTGCTTCCCACCGGACGTCTGCCGTCCAGACTGCCCCAAGCACCGAGCACGACGAGCAGTCGAGCACCACTAGCGTTGCACACAGCACTCGCCAGGCCGCCAGCCCGCCATCGAAGGAGCACGAGACAGGACTCCTAGGGCACAGCTGCTGAGCCGCACAAAGACCGGACTGTCACAGGAGTCCACACTCCACTACACAGAGACGGACCTGCATTGATTATTTGATGGTTACCACTTGCTGTCTTGCCAGGTTGCCCATTTGCCCAAGGTATGTATTGATGGACCTCAATGTATTGTCCACAATGTATTGTCCACAATGTATTGTCTCAATGTATTGTCCACACTCCACTGCACCTTCCATTGATTTTTTTTTTTAAATGTAGTTTTTTTTAAACTTAGAGTTATGAGTTATCAATGGACAATGATTATCAATGTATTGTCCTTATATTTTTATCATCTCGATCATTGTCATCAATACATCTATTAATGCCACAATGGATAATTGAAATTTACATTCTTTTTTTGTAGGTTTTAAATAATCTTTCTTCTCTGGATTATTGGATATTTTGACTTTGAATTTTGAAGGATTTAAATCCATTCTTGATTCCTTATTTTTCCAAGAACAAATCTAAGGTAACATGACAATCTTTCTAAATCACTTTATTTTTGTTTTTGACTTGTATCATATGTTAAGCATTCTTCCTTAATTACTTGATTATTTATTAGGAATATCACTTATTCTTGTCGACTTGTTTACTTATCTATTAATTGTTTTTATTATG
>JAMKQA010002644.1:0-38634 GCA_024699735.1 Posidonia australis
TTTATTGATGATAATTTCACATTACTTGACCCACTGTGGGCTTCCAGGTACACCATCTAGGGATCTCCACTTTCCTTTAATCAACGTAATTCTTGTGGCCATACATACACAATAACACACATTTCATTACATAATCTGGGAAGCATAAGAAAAGCAGCAGGAAGTTCTTGATTATCACGGAGCCACCACGCCTTTTCTCTCCCCACCTTCTGGTGGGGTGGGGCCGTGGGGGTCCCGCGGAAGCCACGTCAGGGAGACGGAGACGAGGACTGGGCAGCGTCCGTCGTCATGAGGTGGGTGGATGCCATTGGATGGTGGCCGTGCAGTGGCCCTACCAACGTAGCAATCCTCCCCTACCTTTTTTTTATTATTATTTTTACAATTTTACCTCTCCAACTCTAGCTATCTGCCGCTGCTGCGGCACGGACGGCATGTGAGCGAGGTCCCTACCACTCACGGGCTCACGCCAAAGGCGGGGCACGCCACGTGCATGGAGTGCAGCGTGCAGAGGGAAAGGTGGTGCTGCCGTTCTGGGTTCCTGTCACCACAGGTGACGGGAAACGAAAGAACTTGCTTGCGAGTTGCTTGCATGTTTGTTGTACCAACTACCAACTTAACAAGAAGATTTCTTGTCGCGCATACAACGTACTTATTTTTTTTCGAGTGTGACGTCATCAATTTGTAGGACATGCACTGTGCTTCTCTCCGTGGTATTTTTTTCTTTATTATTTTTTACTTTACATATACGTACATATATATATATATATATATATATATATATATCCCTAACACTTGTGTAATAATGTCATACATTTTTACACCTTACAGAGAAAATGTAAGGTAAAAGTTATAAGTTGGAGGAAATATATAAATAAGTAAAAAATTTTGTATTGGGCGTATATGTATAGATCCATGTTTATAAGAACATATACATACATATATATACATACACTTATATATTTATATAGGGAAATGACTTCCATTTTTAACTTATTTTTTGAGTCTTACCAACGAAAGAAAAACTAAGGGTTTGTTTAGATATCCCAAAAAACTATGGTATTAGTCAAAAAATATAATTTTAGAAAACATAATTTTTTACTTTAATTTGGACCATTTGGATGGTAATAAGAAAATCATCTTGAAATTGTAGTTAATGGTTAAAACAAGGTTTTGAGAAAAAGAGATCTCATCTCTTTTTTTTCCCACAATATCATGTTTTTTAAGCGCAATCTTCTACCTCTCACGTCCCTTCTTCACCCTCTCATTTCTCTCTTCCTCCTTGCACAACTGTCATCTTTGCCATCATCGCTATTAGATCATTTTCGCGAATCATCGTTGTCATTTTCACTATTAGATCATTTTCGTTCCAACAAGCCCTCCCCCTCCCTCCATTCACCCTCTCACACCACCATCAGTACCCTTATAGCGCCAAATTCTCCGTTGGCGTCACCACAATCAATTGCTTCTGACCATCAACCTCATCCTCCTCAACACCATTGCTCGCCTGCTCTGTTGTCTCAAGCATCACGAGCTTGATCTCCTCCACCCCTACGATGTCGACCACCCTACTCCTTTGCCTAACCTTAGCCCCCAAATCTCGCCTCCTTGCAGTAGATCCCACCTCAAAGGCAAAGTCCTACTGGTGGTGGTAGTGCTTCATGTCCACTTCGTTGAGCAAGAAGCAAAGGGAGAAGCGTAGGGTTGACTTCTTCCATGGCAGTTGGGATGGTTTATGGGAGGAGCGAGGGGAGGAGAGGACAAGCGAGGGTGGTGGCGCTAGTGAGGGTTTTTGGTGTAACAGCGATAGGAGGGAGATGGGCAACAAGAAGGTGGAGCAAGGGTGGTGGTGCTAGCGAGGGTTTCTTGTGCTAAGAGCGCTTGAAGGGCTTATAATGACCAATATTAAAATTACTATAGATCACAACAATGTTATACCAAACACCTTTATTTATTTTTAAAATCTTGATTTCTGTAACGTCCCACATTTTCTACAATAATTTAAAACAAATTAAATTATGGGAAAATTAAAGCTAAACAGAAAATATCTAACTACTAGAAACCTGTGTGTGCGGTTAGGAGACTCTAGACTATATGCACTACGCTAATCCTTTGTATACCAGTACCTGTAAACCAATAACACGAGGAAAACGCATGAGTGACAGGAGTCATCCAGTACGCACTCCAAGAAAAACCGCAGGAAAACGAAATAATAATTAATTTTCTTTTAAATTCTTTTCGCAAACCATTTTCTCAAAATCTCATAAACTACGCCCACATTGGCCAAAACCACAATCGGGGCTCTACTAGCCCAAAACCACATGCAAAGGCTTTCAATGGCCAAAACCACACACAGTGAGTCGGGAAGCCTAGCGCCAAGCAACCAAATTCTGGCCACAAACAGTCCAACGAAGAGTAACCAACGACGTCTGCACTGCCACGACATGCCACCCTATACAGGAGCCGCGTCGTCGCGCGATTCTCCCACCAAGAGAACCTTCACAAAGGCAACCCCTCCTTGGGAAGGTTGTATTGTCTCTCAGGACACTACCAGTTATGGAGCACGTGTTCCACCCGCATTGGCCACCACAGGTACGCCTCCTCACTGCGTCCTCCACACACGGTGCTCAAGAGGGAGTGTCATACCTCCACACCCGACGACACCCGAGCCTCAGTGCTCACGACGACAGTAGGAGTATCATACCTCCTCGTCATATCACAAGATACCTCAACCCACGGACCACAACCCTAGACTCGAGACGACAGTCAAGGAGTCTCATACCTCTAGAACCCAAGGTCCCTCAGCCTTAGGTATCTCCCACCCCAACCTCAACCAAGGAGTTGTACCCGACCATCTAAGAATGTCGTCACATTTCCTGGTCCTAACGACACAGTCCCACACTATCTCGTCCTGCACATAGAAAATCTGGAAAATCATTTTCCAAAACAGGCCAACTATCACTTTGAAATCCACTTTCCAAAAACATTTTCATGTCTTTGAAAACTCTTCTAAAATCTCGGCAAAACGGTGCATCAGGTGTCCTAGGAGACCACCACTAACGGCCCACAATCCCATCCTATAGGGACAAATACAAACCAATATGGAAAACCACTGCATTAAAATTTTTTTTCCCAAAAATGCCTTGACAAACCCGCACATGTAGAGCACGCATCTGGCCAGCGCTCCAGGCACTTTCGTCTAAACACCAACAGAGCCTAGACCAGGGGCTAGAAGCATTGCTAAACCCGTGCATGTGGCCTGCGCCCCCAATTTTCTGTCAGAATTGAGGCGATCTGCAACAGGGCACCCAAAAATCATCCGAGGTGGGAGCTCCGATCGGACCTTCCAAAAAATCACCAAAAATCTCAAATAAAACATAAGATGTAGACCCTCGAGTCTACTCCAAAACCCAACAAACAAAACTAAAATCCATTTACCATGCATCAAGATACAAAATCGCAAAGGCATAAAGGTAAAAATGACCTAAATCTCAACCACGACATAAATACTCATAAATTCTGCAATAAATTCAAAATTCTAAAACATTAAATTTAGCCTAGATTACATGCATCCTACACATTTCTACAATTTTATATGATTTTTACACATTAAATTGGGGATACGTACCTGAAACGAGTTTTGACGACCCTCCGGCCGACTCCGACGAACCCCAACGACCCCACACGTCCACTGCCACTTTACGACCTCAGGGACATCGCTCCGGAGCCTCTTGCACCGCCACGAGTCGTCGCAAGCCACCGCCTCCCACTCTCAAGCCCTCTCTCTGTCACCCGCACCCAACACCAGACGTGAAGGAGGAGTGAAGAAGAAGATGGAGAAGGAGTAGAGGGGGAAAGAGAGGAGGAAAGGAAGGGAAGGGAGAAGGCTCAGTGTGACATGTGGGCTTGATTATTCATTTTTAACTGTAAACCATGTAATTAATTGTAATATTGCTTAAATGGTTTATTAATGGATAATCTGTTGTTTCTTGGATGTGTGAGTTTATGGTTGGCTTTCTGTGCACCTGTTTGTGATTTGGGACCAATTTAGAGTCCGATTTGAGGATGCACAGTCACCTCGATTTGTGTGCCTATCTTTTCTTCATTTTCTCTCCTTTTTTTTTCTCCTTTCCTTTTTCTCTCTCTCACGAGCCATGTCCTTCCATCCTCTTTCCCCGTCTTCTTCTTCCTCTCCTTCCACCCGTGCCACCAGCGACGGAGGCCCGTGTCTCCCCGTCCCTTCCTACGGGATGGATGGCCGGTGCCAAGCGAGTGGTAGCGAAGATAAAGAGAGGGGGGCAGGAGTGGGAAGAGGGAGAGCGTGGCGAGAAAGGAAGAGGAGAGAGGAAGCAGAGGCGCGCGAGCCGGGAGGAGGAGGGTCTGTGTGGGTGCTTCCACCGGGGGCCGAGGTTCACCAGAGCTTCGCCGAGGCGACACTGGGGTGTAGTGAACTTGCTAAAGTCGTGTGGGCCACCGGAGAGGTACGCGACCCCCTTTCCTTTCCTCCATTCAGCGTCTCCTTAACAATGGGTTAATTGCATGAAAAATTAAGATAATGCATGAAAATTTTGGAAAAATCATGAAATGATGGAAATGTGGCATACAACATGAGAATGTAGATATCATGCGGTTAGGATTGGTATTTGTGGGGAAAACACATTTTTGGGGTTGAAGGCTACAGTAGCCGTTCTTGAGTCTCTTCTTCTTATGATTTTCGTATGAAGTGTATGGTAGATGAAATCATGAATGGATTGTGGGGTTTGAAGTAGACTCAAGGGTCTACACTCCGTGATTTACTTGTAATTTATAGTGTATGTTTGGGGGGTTCGATCGGGACTCCCACTTTGGACGAATTTCGCCGCTAGAAACAGGGGTGTGCCCTGCCTGTGAGGAATTCGATATGCCGAAATTCTAGCAGATTAAGCCAGATACCTGATATCGACAGACCGAAAATATTCGGTATACCGAACCAAGGATCTTCGGTATACCGATCTGAAGATTCGGTCTGCCGATTGTGCCCTGAACCTGGTATGTATTGATATGGTTTTAAATGAATGGAAAAAATGGTTTTAAAGGTACGATGAGCTTATGTGAATGATGTTTCCCCATGTAATGACATGGAGGAATGTGGAACCCAAACAAATGAATTTGGATGTGATTTTAGTTTTTGATCCCATAAATGAATGAAAAAGATGGTTTTATGTGGTTTTGGACATGAGACCCAATTTATGATTTTAAAGCATGTTTTTCCTGATTTGAGTTGGGATCCCAGTGGAGGGTTGAGTGTTGTAAGGAGACAGAGTTCTGCAACGAAAAGAATGTAATGAAATGGAAAATGGTTTTGAAAGGAAATTCAATGAGTTTCGAAATGGAACACTAATAATGTGGTTGCCGAGCTCATAGCGGTGTAACTGAGCTTGGGTTTTCATACCTAGTTGTTCGAGTCACCGAGCTTGTAGCGGTGTAGGCTGAGCTTGGGCTTTTGAGCCTAGTTGTTCGGGTCACCGACGGTGTAGGCTGAGCCTAAGTCATTGGACCTGGTTGTTCAGGTCACCGCCTCGGTCAGACAGAGACGTATACCCGTGTACATATGAAAAAGAAATTGAGGTCAGTTGGGCAGGGCGGTGACAGCCCGCACGGGGAAACTCGCCGCGACAGTGCAGGAAGGCAGGGGAAGGATGTCCTCGCCTACTGCTTGTGTGCTTGGTTACCTGGTTACCCCTGATCGAGGTAACAATAATAAAGAAAAGTGGAAATGAATAAAGAAAAAGGAAAATGTGTTTTGGTCAAGATTGGGCTTATGAGATAGTCCTAAAATCCTGAAATGAAATGATGATATTTTAACTAGTTGCCAGCCAGTGTTTATGATTTGGTTTTGAGCCCAAGAGGTATTGTGTTTTAGGCTAGATTTGGTCAGAGATGTGGATTTGAAAATGAGATTTTGGGAAGAAATTCCAAGTATTGAAAAAGATATGTTTTCGAAAAATGAATTCCAAAGGTTTTAAAAGAAAATGCAAATGTGTGGTTTTGAAGAAAAAAAGTGGTTTTAGAATGAATTCCCAAATGTTTTGAGAAAGGAAAAGGAAACATGGTTTTTGAAAAAGAGCATAATTTTGGGATTGAATTCCCAAGTGATTTCCAATGAAAGAAAAGAGGATTTCTAAAAGAAAAATTAAGTTGTTGAAAAATCAAAGAATGAGTTTTATGGTTTTATCGAGATTTTGTGTGTGTTTGGGGCGCGTATTGGGTGACTTAGATGTCACTCACGCGTGCTTCTTTGGTTTTCAGGTGCAGATTGCATGCAGCTGAGTTCCGGTGCAGGAGTTGGAGCTTCTAGTCGCACATTGTGATCCTGAAGGTGAGCCTTAGTTACAGTTATTTAATGCTTCTGTAATTAGTGTAATTATGCTTGATACTGTGTTTTGGTAGCATGCCCGGGATCAGAGCGTTACACTCGGTTAGGGCTCCGGTGCGTCGGAGAAGACTCGCCCCATACACGCGTTAAATACGTGGGGGAGGAAGTTGCTGCGCACTTGCCCACCAACCCCAGCATGCACACACTAATCAGTCTCCGGCCACCTTTCAACCTCGCTGCACTCAACTCAACAGCCAGCTCCAAGGCACAAACCAACGACTCTTTGCACCAAACACAACCGCCAGTCGCAACAAAATGGCCCACGAACGTGGGCCCTATGCGGACCCACACCCCAGGCCCACAGGCACAGTGCGTCAATGCACAGTGTCAGCCACGTACAGGGACACACTACCGAAGTCAACTCACGAGGTCCAAGTCTAAGAGTACAAATTCACACGACAGGCCTCAGAACAGTAACACCCGTCTAAGAATAAATTCATTAATATGTAAATAATTATAAAATAAATTTTACAGGTATTACAATTTCATTCCAATGTTTACTTGAATGCACACCAATCCAATACCTACGAATTCAAAACTTTAATCTAAATCTAAATTTATATCGTTCAAGATCCAACAATTGAATGAAGGATTACAAACAATTTCAGTTTACAACCATGACGATGAAGAGGATGACGTGCAATAACCACAACATTACGTGATCTTTCTGTATAAACATCTACATACCATATGATCGCTTGTTGAACTAGGGGTTTGTTTTGGACAACAAATGACAACAATGGACGTTGATTGAGTGCCTTTGAGCCTTTCGTATATGGTTCCCTGAGACACTTCTCAAGGTATGGGGTTGCACGAATATACTTTCCGTTGATTTGATTGGAACCCTTTCAATTGTTTTGGGCATGGGAACTCTTCCACATGGAAAGTGTTTTTATCTAAGTTGGATTTTTTGTACCATTATATTTGTTTGATCTTTTAATACAAGGTAAATTTGTGGTTTGGAGAAGTCCAACATGACTCTATCAATTTTGAACCTAGAGAAGTGTTGTGAAACCCAAAATCAACATTGCTACTTAAATTGAACCCAACCACTTGAATTGATTTCTTATATTTGTTTGAATGAAAGCGAGGCTGTCGAGATACTATTTCATTTGTGTCATACTTTAGTACTTATAATACTAGAGACAAAGCTATAGATTATTTGATTGATCAACAAGGCCAAGAACCTAATATGGCGTTCATGTAAAATCCTTTTATAAATAAAAAAAAATTACGAGTAATGTTGGTAACCATACTTTTTTTTGTTAACGGTTGAGATAGTAAGAGGAGAATGTTTATGCATGTCCTAGGATTCGAACCTGGAACCTGGAACCTGTGACGAGTTTAGAGTTCTTCCAGCCACTGTGACAATGCGACATTGTCTTGTTGGTAAACATACTAGCTCGCCAAACATTTTTAACGTTAGGACATCATCGGCTGTAAAATTTCTTGACTGGTTCTATATCAAATTAGACCAAAATAAATGAAAAAGGAAATTGGGTGGAATTGAAAGTTATTCGTATGAAGGTATACATACATGAAATGGATAGGAATGATAATAAAATACAGCCATATATAACTTATGGATTATAAACAAATATTTTTTATTCTCTTGGGAATGATACATTCCAATTAATGCACTATATGATCGACACATTGACTATTTTCTCACTTGTTCAAATCTGTCATTTCCTGCCCACCAAAAGGCCTTATAATTAAGTTTTCAAAAAACGGCATTATAATTAACACTTGCAAATTGCATCACTTCATTATGATACGTACACGAAATCATGATACACTACCAAACGGGGACGATGTTGAGCTTAGGGTCCAATCACTAACAAAGTCGAAGATAAAAAACTTCCTAGGTTAAGAAAAAGCTCACAAATGAGGAGGGTCGAAGGGATTTCAACTCTTGTCTCTTAATTTTCAATTAATACTTTTCTATTGCAATAGTCCCTGGGATTTAATACTTTTCTTATATTTATTTACGTGACATCATTTCATTTGTCTGACGCACGATAAACTTGTGTTTATGACGTAATGAATAATTTTTTCATTTCCTGAGGGGTGTCGGGTGTCCCCTAAAACCTCCCCCTTTCTGAGTTCCAAATCCAGTTTCGTAGGAATACTCGACGCTTCCACTCAGACGTTTGTGCTACGTACGTCACCACTCTCCAGTGCATAACTGGACCAGAGAAGCACCGGATCCCACCCACGTTTCCGGAGATCAAACACAAAGCTCAAACGTGCACTTAGCAAAGAGAGAAAAGCATACCTCCTTTTCCCCTCTCCGTTCCTCTCTCTCTGCCCCCTCGAAATGCCGCACTCGTGATCGGCGAATTCCACTTCGCCTCGGTCGACCGCGGGAATGGCGACGAGGCACAGGGCGAAGAAGCCGACAGCGACAGCGACAGCGCCGTCGCCGCCGTCGGTGATCCCCAAGGGCGCCGGTTCGTCTCCGTCGTCTTCCACCAGCTCCTGCCCCAGGCCCGTGCCGGAGGTGTCGCTCGACGGGCACAGCTCGCCTGTTTCGTCCTCGTCCATGAGCAGGCCGCTGTCGTCGGCGCAGCAGCACTGTTTGGAGAGTGGCGTGGTGGTGGAAGGGGAGAGGTCGAAGGAGAATGTCACCGTTACCGTCCGCTTCCGCCCGCTCAGGTGTGCTCGGTTGCTGGATTATGTTGTTGTTGTTGTTCCTTTTGTTTTTTTTTGCTTGATTATCGTAAAAATGGTAGTGATTGAGGTGTCTTGTTTGAGCAGCCCGAGGGAAATCAGGCAAGGGGAGGAGATTGCTTGGTATGCTGACGGGGACATGATGGTGCGGAACGAGCATAGTCCGTCAGTGGCTTACGCATACGGTATGTGGTTTGGATACTTGGCTTGGTGATTGCATTTTGAACAGTATCTGAAGTCATTGTCTCTGTCTCTGTTTTTTTTCTGAGAAAGATTTCTTGAAGATGACATGTTACCTGCTGTTTACTCATTGTTGGATGCTTAGGAATTGTGATTGCTACGTGTTAATTGTGAACGAAGATGGATTGGCTGTTATGACAACTCTGGATGATGTTAGCTTAGGTTGGTGTGGACATTTGTGTGTCTGTGTTATGCAAGTGTTGGTGACATTAGTATAAAATCATAGGATCATACTGGAACAGTACCACATCCATATCTTGCATCCATATCAGACAGCTTTGATAGTAATGACAGTGAGTAATTATCAGAGCATGGTGTTTCAAATATATAAAAGGGGAAAAGGGTCAGCATAAACTTGATTGCCACATAGTTGCGGATAAAGAGGAATGTTGACAAAAAGACAAATTTGGCTGTATAGCCTTGTCCAGATGGCACTCTTGTTTCAAAATCTCCAAGATACATGTATACAACCACTCTCACTTCTATCCTCATAATCTTCTAATCGAGTTATGACAAAATATGGACGAAGAAGAACAAGCAACCCCAACAAACTTAGTATTTACCAAAGAATCAGCCACAAATGGTTTGGAGAAGCATTTTAGTGAATCAAGTTTATGTGCTACTTTGTTTAAGGATCATCAAAACTATTATTTGTGCATAAGTGTATAACAATATTATACTTTGCTTGGAGATTTCTATTTGGGATCATCCTTTGGTCCATTGAATACATTGCATCTACATTTTTGCTATTAACGTAGTGCCAATACACAAGCAAGTGGGTCATTGGGTGTGAGGTGAAGTGTGTGCTAGATAGGTACGAAGTCAACGATGCACAATTGCACAATATCTTCTTTGGAGTTGTAATTTTGGCTCACGGAATATCTAACCAGAAGAAATGGACATGAATAAGGTGTTGCTAAAGCGTGTTACATGCTTGCCATAGGTTGCAATTGGAAACAACTCTCAAATCCTGCTTGCTATCTGTGGTAGCTCTCAGGTTCTGGGTAGGTTCTTGCAACCTCCGCTATTGTCAAGGAGCTTGTTTGGTAGCTTCTCTTCATACTAATTCTAGCTCTAGTGCCTGTTTGAGTTGTGCCCTTATCCTGGTGGAAAAAGTTTTTGATTCACAGTAAAGTGGGGCATACATGCCATTCCTGCTAAAAAAATCTCCTAGTTTAGGTTTGCTAGCTTGATCTACAACTCTTTTAGATGGGCTGATGCACATTCAATTTAAAGGCAACCCCATAATCACTCCATTGGCAGAAGTACTTTGGACTTTGGTGTTTGGTTGATGGTCTCAGCTCCAGACCTTGCTTAGATTCCTCGTGTTACCAAACGTAACAATAGGAAAAGGCTTGAGGTACAAAATTATAGTTGTGTCTTATGTGATGGGCAATATGTGTAACACCTGTGATCCTTGTTTGTACTTTTAGATTTTATACTCGAATGACACGTGTGCTTGGTGTAGGTTACCAATGCGTATTGTAGGTGCGGGTAACTAGCGCGTTTTGTGGGCGCAGTTGAGTGGTGCGTTTGGGTAGTTCAGAGTGCTGTTAGTTATGAGTTTTGGTTTAGGAATTGATTTTTTCTACTTGGTTTTGAGTTAATGATTATGTTCCTCCCAAGGATGATTTGGATAGTAATCTTTTTATGATTTGTGATTATAATATTGGTCCCATTGGATTTTAATGGTTATTAGAGAGTTATCTTTGGAAGTGTTTTATATTTATTAATTGACCCTTGCACAAGTGATTTGCATGCTCTTGAGATATTATCAAGTATTTTGGATTGAGTGCTTGAGTTTATTCAGATTCTTGCCTTGCACAGTGTTATTGTTTAATGCTTGTAGTGAACTCGTGCTTGTGCAAGTAGGTGAGGTTCACGCATAAGTTAAGATGACTTAAGTTGAGTGGTGTTGTGTTTGGTGCATGTGTTGGCTTGACACCTATGTTGCATGCGTTTGGTGCATGTGTTGGCTTGACACCTATGTTGCATGCGTTTGGTGCATGTGTTGGCTTGACACCTTAATGTTCTCATGGCTATTTAAGAGGGTTGTGCAGCGTGAGTTGGAGAAATTTCCTGAGCTCGTTTCTGATTTTGAGAGAGAGAGAGAGAGCGTGGGGGGGAGGGAGGGTGAGAGCCGACAGTGTTGCTTCCTTGTTTTGGAGATGAGAAGAGGAAGAGGAGAGTGGCTGCTGATTTTTTGGCTTTGCATGCAAGAGGGAAGGTTTGGGAGGTATTCTTCGATGATCATCTAAGTTCTGGATCATGTGATGGCAGCTAGATAGAGCTCGACGGAGAAGTCGTTGTTTGAGGTGAGTTGAGCTCATGTTGGTGTTGGGTTCACCTTCTTTTACTTACTTTGCATATAGGTTGATTTAGGTGTTTCTTTGTGTTTTAGTTGTTGTGTGGGTTTGGATTGGGTTGGTCATGTTTTGCGAGAGATGGGAGTGGCTGGTTTTGGGATCTTCGACGAGGAGGATCGTCAGCGATAGGGCTTGATTGAAGTGTTTGTTGGGTTACATGTTGGATTTGAGGCATACACTTTACTGATAGCATGTGATATAGGATTGATTCTTGAATTTAGATGCATGTTGGATATATGAATGGAACATGAATTTAGAATGATTTTCTTGTAGAGATTTCTAGTTTTATTGAGTGGAAACTTCTTTTAATCATGTTTACTGTAACTTAAGTTCTTGTTGGATCTTGTTTGTGCATCCAGAAAGTAAAGGAAATGGTTTGACAGGAATTATATTTCCCGTTGACCATACAAAATAAGGGTGTTTGTGTACTTAATCAGAAATGATTTTAAAGGAAACTCAATTCCTTTACTTTCCAGAGTATATAAATCACAATGTTTTTCATTTCCCTTCCCCTCTCTATGGAATTTCACCCGATTTCCACCTATACCTCAATCTCCCTCCTCTCGCGAAAACCCCTCTCCCACCGTCCTCCCCCTCCCTGTCATTCTCCTCCTCCCCCTCCTCACCGTCCAGGTTCTCCCCCTCCTTGTCGTCGTCTTTCTCCTCTCCCTTCTCACCATCCATATCTTCCCCCTCGTTGCCGTCGTCACTGGCGAGGAACACAAGATCCTGGCGCTGGAACTCGGCGAGAACAGCAAGCAAATAAGTTTTGACCAGTCGCGAGACATGGGATCTCACGAAACTCTCCATTCTGGGCCCGCGCGATCGAGACAACCGCTTGAGCTCGTGCACGACGAACAACCCCTCCTTCCCCATCTCCTTTTTCCGCCGCCAGATCGATAGGCTCGGTCTTGAAGCCGACGACAACTGACGCACTGTATCTGCCCGCTTCCCCTGGCGTAGGAACTCGTCGTACCTGCGAATGAAGCGAAAGAAAGCATCAAGAATGGAGGTCGGGGGCGAGGAACAGTAGCGGGGGGTACGTGGTAGGGTACGTACTGGGAGAGCTCGTGGAAGGAGAGGACGTTGGAGGGTAGGAGGGCGGAGCAGATCCAGTCGAGGAGAGGCTTGGCCTCCTCGTATTGGAATGGCCACTCGAAGCTGTCGGGATCCAGGGACTCGTGGCCCTCGAAGCCGAGCTCGCCTCACAGCCGAGCCCCACTCATCATCACCTTCTTCTCCCTTTACCCTTTTTTCGCTTTCTCCTGCTTCTTCTCCTCTTGATTGCGGTACTTTGAGGACGGGCGGGGGTGGGATCGGGAACAGTGGCAATGTATTTTGGATGAAGAGGTATGAGAAGGTGCAGAGGAGGGAGACGACGAAGAATCCAATTTCCCTTGCTTTCCTGAGGATGCACAAATAACAAGAAATTTAGTCAATAAGAAATCAATTTCTTTTACTTTCCAATTCCAGGTAATTCCTATTGACTCTGGAATTCTAATTCTTAACAATTCCTATCAAATTTTATGCACAAACAGGCCCTAAGCTACGATTATTGGATTTCTGAGATCTTAGATGCTTTGGATAGATGATTTCAATATCTGTAATTTGGTATATTACATGATAAATTCTTGATTGATTTGGAACTTCAAATGTGTGATTTTTAGTAGTTTCATTAATTGGGTTGTGTTGGTTCTTGAATACAATAATTGATATTATGCATATGTTACCTTCCACTGATTTTCTAAGGATCTCATAATAATTTAAAGCTATGAATATTGTTGTAGTTATGTTAACTTAGTTGTAAGCATGATTTACTACATTTATTGAAGTATTTGTAAGCTTATATCATGGTTGCTGTGTTCTCGGTGAACACTATTCCTTGAGAGAGTCTTATGACTTCTTTGGTTGATATCTTGAGTTTTAAATATTAGATCCATGTGTTTTGAAATGTTATAGTATTTCGTAATGTTCATTTTGATATATCATACGCAATTTTTTGGATTATGTGTTGGATTTTGTGGGTAATTACTTGTAGTTGTTTTTTTGCCTTGTTTGCACTCCTAGAGTGTGCGTGATAGGTGTGGTGTATATGTGCTTGTCATAGGCACGTATTGAGGACGGAGATTGGCCGTGTGATTTTGGCTTGATAGTGAGATTGTGACTCATTTCTAGATAATGTTTTGATCCAATGATTGGTATGAGTTTAAAATTTTTTGAAATTATTTGATGAAAATGACCAGAATGGTTTGAAAGGTTTTATTGTTGATTTATTTTATAAACAAAGAAACTGGAGGATCGTGTTGCCAAGATCAAGGAATATGACAATATTCTTGGGTAATCGAGCATTAGCCTAGGTTGATGTTTGAATACCAAAAGATTGCAGGTAAGTGTCGTCGGATTTCGAATGTGTGATATTCCTGGATTGTCGTTCACGAGATTGAGATTGACATTCGAGGGTTGAGGTGTTGGCTGGATTCAGAGATATGATATTTTGATTGCTACAGACACTAAGACTAGGAGGTGCTGGTTAGAGTTGGAGGTATGAGACTCTGGTTGCTCTGGACATCAAGGCTAGGTCGTCGAGAGGGTGGACTCTCTGCAGTTTGACTAGTATAAGTAGATGCATGTGTTTCATTTCGAGAGACATTCTGATAGAGGATGGTTTTCTGTGTGTCATTAGTATTGTTAAGGATTCTTCAAAGAGGTTGGACTCAAGTCAGATAGACTTCTTGCAAGGTGGCTTGTCACAGTGTTGTGTGCTTCAACAACTATTTGTAGCTACAGTTGGTTGCTTGGCATCAGACAACATGACTGTGTTTTTACCTATGTGGCATTGTGTTTTTAATGTTTGGTTTGTGTGACGTTGGGTTGGAGATGGCTGCTTGGATGCACGCCATATAGTTTGAGTGCATCGTGTTTTCAGTAGTTTCACTCATCATGTAATGAGATTTGAAACGATTTTCTGGATGTACGTCATATAATTTAAGTGTATTGTGTTTTTAGAGATTTTTGTCCTAGTGGCTTCAAGAGTTGAGGAGATGCTGTTTTTAGAGATTTTCTATATGCTCCTGAGTTGGTATGGTTTTACAATGACTTTTGATGATTGGATGCGCCTTTGTATTGTGCTTTTGATGCATGTCCAAGATTTGGATACATCTTGCAGTTTTTCTGTGCTTTTGGTTTATTGTGAACCGTGATATGTCTGTAGTTAGTTGAATTACTGAGTGGATTTTTATGTGGCTGGTTTTTCTAGAATTTTGAGTTCTTTGGTTTTGGTGGTGGAGTATGTGTTGGGTGACCTTTTTGGATGGTCACTCATGTGAGTTTGTACTTTTGTTTTGCAGTTGCAGATTAGATATGAAATTCCTAACTAATACATATAGGGGAGTCACGCAACCATACATCGAGATTTTTGGATAGATAATCTAATTTAAATTTATCTATGATGATTATGGTATTTTAGATTATGTAGTTGGATTTAATTTTCATAGTGACCTATGATATAAAAAAGGGGAATTGTGGTTTAATTAGGAGTGACAACTAGGATCGTTATGATATGGGTTCAAAGGGAATGAGGAATATTCAATAGAACAGGATAGCATGCGTTAAAACACTATTATCAGAGACAAATTTTGGAATCAGCTTTGGCTAGAGCTTATAACCACCTTGTTTCTCCTTTTATACTTTTGAATTTTCATTTTTTTTCTGCATCATTAATTGATTGTGTGCCTTTTGCTTTCTTATTTGAAAATTTTCAAATAAACTATGAATATATCTTTGTAGATGTCTTATTTTAAAAAAACAATAAATTTCTTAATGATACATTCAATTATCATAGATTTACACCTCACTATCCTTAAGTTTTCAAGGTGCCATAAATAAATTACATAAAAACAAAAATTCAGATTTTTTTTCTCCCTATATTATTACATGCATATTTTTATTTTAAACACAATTAAACACTAATACATTGAAATATACAAAAAGAAGGTAAGATGTAAATGAACATTCCATAGGAATTGAAAAAATATAATATATGGCTGGGTGTTCAAATGCAAAGCTTGCTTAAAACGCCTTAATGCTGAGGCATGCACCTTGATAAGTATAGAAGAACCTCATGTGCAACCACAAGTTTTGTCTCTTACACAATGGAAAACCACAAGCTCGCTCTCCAACGATGGCAGTGGCGATGGACTTTTCTTCCTCCAGGTGGCTCTGGATTCTCCAGATTTAGGGTTCCGATTGTGGTATATCTTCTTTTCTCCTTGGGAACCAAGTGTGGAACAAACATCTTGCTTTGCTATTTAGCTCTCTCTCTCTCTCCTGTAATTAGGATTTAAGGTTAGGGTTTGAAAGAGATTTGGCGAAGAAATGTAGACGAAATCAGGAAGGAGATGATTTTATAAGTTCTATTTGAGAGAGGGGTTTTTTGGTCAAAGTGAATGCTTTTAAACTTAAAGGCAGTAAAGTGTAAATCCGTGACAAAAAGAATGAGACTTAAAATAGTTGAGGGTATTATCAATAAATTTACTCTAAAGAAATGACAAAAAAATGTCTTTGTTATATTTAATAGTTACGTGGAAGTTTAAAAAATGTTTGTGGTTTTGACGTCTAAATGGTAACTAATGAAAGATGAGAGTGCAAATGATTTGAGCATCAAAAACAGATACAACAAAAAACCGATCCATTCATGATGAAGTACTAAATCTCAACATCTTTGTCAGCCATCCAACATTATAATGATTGATGTTAAAACTCAACTGGAAGGTATCTCCTGATTTCTGAAGGGATTTAATTAATATAACATTGTTTCACTAAAATATGGATGTTTATCATCTTTTGATTTCAATCTTCCTTCAGAATAAGTTCTATACACCATATGTGGTTATTGTGGTTTACTGAAAATAGCGTTGAATACGTCAAACTCTATTATTTTAAGTGATTTCATCTTTGGTTTTGTTTGGCTTGAAGGGATTGGGAGGACGTAGTGGAAGTTAGAAAGAATTCTTGTTAATTCTAGTGTTTGGTTACTTTTTGATGGCCAAACTCCATTAGTTTTATTGAAATAGTCTTACATTAGAAAAAGTGAGGAGTAGACTTACAATTATATATAGATAGATTTCTTCATTTATTGTCAATTGATTTTGAGTTAAGTGTCCATATTTCAATATGATATCATAGTCAAAAGAGACTCAAACAGACTCAAGTCCATACATATCTACTTATATCCAAAAAAGATACTTATTGGACTTAAAAGAGGCCTTAAGTGAGGGAGAGGATTGAAATAGTCTTTCATTGGGAAAAGTGAGGATTAGACTTATGGTTATATATAGGTGAATCCCTCCACTCATTGTCAATTAATTTTGAGTTCTATATTCATATTTTAACAAGTTTGATTGAAGAGGTGGAGGACTTGGAAGGAATTGGTCTTCCTTTAAATTATATGAGAATACCATTCCATCGTTTTTTTCCTCTATGCGAGGAAGGTAAGTTCACCACATGTATTTTGGAGACAAATCTAAATCCAAGTTTTCAAAACCTACTGCCAAATGCCAAAATTTCAAATTCCAGGAATAAAACCAAACTTTCAACTCCCTAAATTTAGAATTCTAATTCCTGGATTTCCAACTCTACTTGGAATGGTAACTCGTACGAACCAACTGGATTCTATTCACCTTTCTTTAGATTCTGAATTAGAAAGAAATCCTCTTCATGGGATTTATCTTACTTCTGTTATGACATGCTAGCAAAATGTGGCACATCCTCATTGCCGAGGACTTTCTTATTCTTAATTGATAGGAAAGGTACTTAAAAGAATAGCTTTCCTTGTTTTATTGTTCTTTGGAAATTTAATATTCTGTTGTTTTTGCTTTCTTCAAACCTCTCATAAACATTGGTTTATGAAGTTAGAATATATATCTGATTACTGTTCCAAAAAAAATATTCTGAAAATGCTGTTTTCAGAGTGTAGCGCCATTTTCAGCATACATGACATGTCTCGTGCCCATTTTAACTGCTCCTGTTTGCTTTTCCATGGTCATCAAATTCTAAAGCTTTGTGTTTTTTTCTAAGGGCTACGAAATTTATTTATATATGAATGCAGTTCATCAATTTACATGCTTAATATAAGATTCTCAAGACGTTTAAAGCCCTTTCCAGATTTTACATTTATACGTAGTAAAATAAGAAATTGACAGGTTTATCAAAATATTGGATCTTATTTGTGGTTCCTCATTTCAGATAAAGTTTTTGGACCTACAACAACAACAAGGCATGTCTATGATGTGGCTGCTCAGCATGTCGTTAGCAGTGCCATGGAGGGTATCAATGGTACTTCGCATGATCCAGAGGAATTTGATATTTAATTTGAATTTAAAGGAGCAACAATAGTCACTAGTTGCATTGAAGCCATTTCTGAAGGCACATTGAAGTGTTTCTGGCTCAATGATTTACCATTGTCTGGAACAAACAATGAATGAAGTTGTTCTAGGTTGCTTTGTAGAACTTACTTTTGAAATATGTTTGTTGTCTTATATTTTCGTTGTTTCACAGGCACAATCTTTGCTTATGGAGTTACTAACAGTGGAAAGACTCATACAATGCATGTAAGAATTTTGACCTTTATACATTTTTTTTATTGTATACACCAGTTGATTGAATAACGCAGTCATGAGTCATGTTGGTAGATGACATCAGCTTAAAAATGTAAACGATAACTGTTATTACATCTTCTCCTTACTTTTATTTTCCTCTGCTTTCCACATGTACACAAACACTTTTGTTAGAGTCAAATGGAAAATAAAATCCCATGATTTCATTTTTGTTTCTTTTCCTTTTGACTCTATATTTTCCTTTCATTTTGTTTCCTTGACACAACAGGCCCTAGAGTTCAAATCCCACAATAATAGAATATTGGAGGAATTTTAAAATTGTTTCCTTCAAACAAGGGTTTCCCTCCCACTTACTGGTGGACCTTCCCAATCCTGTGAACTTTTTTCCTAAAAAAATTATGTCAATTGTTTTTCTGATACAATGTGCAACAGATGAATTTTTTGATTTTTCATGAGTTGCAAAATGCAGGGAGATCAAAGGTCGCCTGGTATTATTCCTTTGGCTGTTAAGGATGCATTCAGCATTATACAAGAGGTAGCTTGGATCTCTCAAATATGAATTACACATTTCTAACCTTTAACATGAATTGGATTAATAACATGTTCATTTCTTTTTCAGACACCAAGTCGGGAATTTCTTCTGCGTGTGTCTTATCTGGAAATCTACAACGAGGTTTGATGTTCTTCCAGTCCTCCAATATCTTGCTTATTGAAGTGCTTTTCAAAGAAGTTAGACATCAGTTTTTTTTCTTCTTCTTTTTGTGATTCATCTTATATAAGGTGTAGCATTGGGATGCTTCACACTTCCATGTCACTGTTCCTGATTTTTTGTGGAACTTCTTCAAGCTTTTTTATGTTTTTCACTGACTTTTCAGCTTCTGAGACCTCTTTTATTATGTTCTTTTTTATAGCTCTGTTTCCATTGCAAGCTGATTCATGTCTTCTAGTTGCATGCTTTTAAAATCAGTGTTACAGAACTAATTTTATATTTCAAAGTTTCTTTCCATAGCTGAAATTTTAAAACTTTCATCCAATAATATATTTGAAATTTTACTGCTAAATAAAAAAGCATGAATACTTAAATGCATGGACATTATGTCTCTCGGTTTTTTGGGGACAATTAGCCAAATAATGCACCTTTTGAATCTTGGATAGCCTGGCTACCTTCAGAAAACTTCTAGTGTAGGATCAAAGAATGAAAAAGGAAATTATATTATATATAAAAATATATATATATATATATGTATGTATGTATATAAAGAGAGAGAGAGAGAAAAGAAGAGCATGAACGGATAAATAACTTGAAGTACCTTAAAATTGATAGTCACATAGGTTATGAAAAAAACAAACTTTGATATGTTAATATGGTTCCTGTATTTATCAATAAATGATGGAGTAGACAAGGGGGAGATCCAGTGATTCTAATAAAATAACAAGGAAAAAAACATATGGACATTAACTATTTTTTAAATGACATAAAAATGTTAAATCCAATTATTTTAAAGTATAGTTGATCATGATTTATGGAAATATACTAAAAATGTATTTTAAAATAATAATCGAAATACACAAATTTCTTAAGGGTATATTTCATATAAAAGGGTAATTAGTACCTTGGAAAGGAATCTTAATTCATAAGGGAATGATCATTATTCTTATTCTCTTAATTTTTCTTTGGATGTAGAATAAGAAAAATAAGAATAAGTATAAAGTAGTAAGAAGTGTATTGAAATAATTTTTGTTAGAAGGACGGTATTAAAAGAAGCACCTTTTCTTATGCAATTTATTGGAAAAAAATGACTTTTTGTCAAGCTATACTGTTTGTAGATTTTATGGATGTAAAGAAAAGTTTGTTTGGTTTGTATGTCCAATAAGTATTTACGTGTTAATTAAAATACTGTATTGTCCGTAAACAACCATCGTTGTTGTTGGAGTCTACCATCATCATCATCACCTGAATCTACCGTTGCAGGAGTCCATTGCCATCAGAATCAACTGCCACTGTCATTAGAGTTCATCACCAATGTCGTTGGAATCTACCATTGACGTTGTTAGAATCTACTGCCACCGTTATCGTTAGAATTTACTGCGATTGTTGTAATCTTTATGTTGTAGTTTTATTAGGTTTATGTTGTAATTAAAATCAATTTTTGATAATATTATTAGAAAATTGAGAGACTAATATTCATAGTTTTTTAAAAAGTTAACATCTATTAGCTTTTTAAAAAGCTGTTTAATAACTCTCAATGCACTAAAAAGTTCTAGCCAACTTTTTTGGAAAAGTTCATTATCAGAAATGATTTGAAAATGCTTATTAGACAATAAACACTTAATGCAATAAGCTGACGTAAAAATAATTTCCAAACACTACCTTAGTATTATAATAGTCTTGTTATTTTGTTTAAAAGTGATTTTCTTCTGGATGTGAATATGTGTATATGGAGTGAAATTTTGGTTTAGTTGAAAAATGAAATAAGTGAAAAACATATAGATTAATAATAATCAACTTGATTATCAAAATATATATTTAATTTGAAACATATATACATTATATTAAATATGTATTATTTTTATACAAAAAATAAACATACAATATACAAGTTATTCCACCTTTTTTGCAAAATAGCTATTCTAGAATAAATAAACTAGAATAGAAATTATTATTTCGAGTTTATTTTGATTGTTACGCAACCAAATGGAATACTAATTCTTATTTTGGGTTTATTCTAGGAGCTATTGTTGTATTCAGATAGGGACTTATACAAGGAAATCACCCAATCACTGTTCCAAATGAATTAGAATTTTGTCTGAAATTAACTAAATAGTGCAATGGAACTGGGGGAAATCTGCTTCCGTTTGGTCATACCCAATGTGCCAACATAGAATAATAACAATCATCATAAACCTTCATCTGTACATGATTTCATCTCCCTTTGCACAATCCAATATGGCTTCAATATATTTGTGCTGATTCTTTTAGTTTACATGTTTTGCAACTTGAATTTCTTTTCATGCAGATTGTCAATGACTTGCTAAATCCAGCTGGGCAGAATCTAAGAATCAGGGAAGATTTCCAGGTGCCTTTTTTTTTTTTTTGGCTTTTTAATCTGTATTTGGAATCATTTGCTGCTAGGGTAGTTCTTATATATGTTAATGCCTGGTTCTTTTTTCAATTTCTGGAATTAATGCCTTTTTGGAGTCATCTTGCATGCTACTTGCTGTGGAAACACAATAAAATTTTTCATCTTTATTCAGAATACAGATGATCGGTGTCATGTCGATTTTTTGAAAAACAGACGTGTCAATATTTGATTACTTGTTCTCAAGCAACCAATTGAACAAATTCTCTCTCACTGAGGATGGGTAGATAATGTTATCAAGGTGGCTTGCCTTGTTGCCTAAGCTTACTGGGCCAGACAGAGGTGCATATTGCCTCGGTCCAGTTCAATAATCAGTCGGCCAATCACCATAGTCCCAGGCAGCCTCATGGATTTGAACTCATAAATTTCTAGTAGCTGCTTTACATATGAAAGGACTAGTGTACTTTATGAGAGTGGACGAAACCACATCCTGGTGGAACTTATGTTTGTTTTCATTTCCCTTCATGAATATGGGGTTTGTTTGGCATTGCCATAGTTTTTTAAACTAGATTACTGAGTGTATGCTAAGAAAAAACAGTTGGCCTTTTGGAACTCAACTTAGGCAGTGGACAAGTTGTTCCTGATTTGTGAAACATTGCAATACCAATTCTACCTAGTTTATGCTATAAGTACTGTAAGCTATAAAATTGACCAAGTGTTGTCAGTGTGCCCTAAATAAACAATAGGACGACACCTGCCATGCCTAACGAGTTTCAGGTACAGGCCAACTAGATCATATTGTCGTGGCTCAGGCCATTGATGGATCTTTGTGGTTTCTGTTGCTTATTTTGGAATGAATCCATGGTTTTGTATTGATTCAATTGAAAGAATTAGCCGATCTTGTATTAATTTTGACGATAACATTGTAAATAATTGGATTTCAGATTCATTAACAGCTTCCTTTATGTGTTCAAGGGAACTTTTGTGGAGGGTATCAAGGAAGAAGTGGTGCTATCACCTGCCCATGCATTGTCTCTAATTGCAGCTGGGGAAGGTAAGTTTTTTTTTGTATGTGCCTTGTTCATGATATTCTTTCTTCCTAAATGTGTATCACTTGTTGGAGATTCTTTTTTTAATTTGTTTTGTGGATATTAAAAGGTGATATTTGTTACTTAATGTAATTAACTTTGTGAATGTCAACATGATCAATTGGTTTTTGTATTAAAAATAAACTCCGCTCGACTTTGCATCATGCACGGAAAATCTCAACTGAAAGATTCCTTATCCCAGTGTATCCCACCCTCTTGTCTTGTATCAGCACCATTGGATAGTGCTGTTAGTGTCACAATATCATAGGCCAAGAATCATGTTTGTACTTCTAATCCCTATCATCTTTCCTATTGATAGAATAGATGAAGAGAATAATAATACTACATTAATCACAAAAGAAGTACAATCTCCTATATATATGAGAGAAAGAAAAATAAAAATAAACAAAACAAATTATCATTAATGGACGTTTGTGCCTAGGCTACCAGAAATCATCCAACCCCTTGCATTCTGCATTCTGGAATGCGGTAAGATTTCATGTTGGATCGAGGTGAAGGAAAATCCACGTGTTGGCGATGTCTCCCTTTTCTCTTCCTCGTTGTTTCGATTTCCTACTACTTTCCACATGTTGGTGACATTCCAACTTCTCAGTTCCGTCGTCGTTTTTACTTTCGACGGTCCATGCCTCCTACTTTCCATGCATCTAACTTCCATCGATCTTTACCTCCATCTTCCCATGTTGTTCCAAGTTCCAACTTTCCATGCTGCATGCGTTTGCAACAAGGTTACTAGGTACATTTTTTATATGGGTTTGTACCTTATCTTCTCAACACAGTGCATCTTCTTCTTTTTTCTTCTGTGCATCTTCTTCTTCCTTCTTTTGCACATCTTCTTTTTCACAATGGTTTATGGAAAGAGAAAGTTGCTGAAGTGACTCCATGCAGATGATATTGTAGTCAGACCTATCTTCCGTTGGTCACCACCATGAGTATGACGATATGGTAGTTCCAGAGACTCCTCTTGAGATCAGATCCAATGAAGATGATATTGCAGTGACTCCATGCAATTCGAACACAAGACTAGTTCCGGTAGAAGTACAATGTCAACATGGTTTGAAATTGTTGTTAAGTGAGGTCAACATCATTGGTGTTGTAGGTGGCAATAATCGTGGTGGTGCAAAAAAATGGATATGCAAGCATTACAACACAACGTACACAAGCACGTATACTTGCATTCACAAGCACTTATTTGGTTTATCGGCGGTCGGGAAAAATGCATGACTCAAACAATGTTCGATGTTGGTAAGAAATTGTATTGAGTACAAATGGATTTGTCAAATGATGGAAGTAACGGAGAAGACTTGTGTTTTATCTTCATTGAAAAATTCAAAACTCAAATTTAAGTTGATAAAAGGAAAAACAAAATTTCAACATTCATTTACAACAATAGAGAGACAATTAAGATGCTATCATTATTCGTGTCTTATGTGCAAATGACATTCCTTTCAACATTCTAAGGAACCCTCAATTTTTCGAAATGGTGATAGACATCAGCATGGGTTCAAAAGGCTACAAGACTCTATCTTTTGAAAAAGCAAGTACAATAAGATGAGGTAAAAATAAGTATTGAAAAAGAATTGATTCCGATGAAAGATACATGGTACTTAGATGGTGTATCTATAATTTCTAATGGATGATCTAATGTGAAAAGGAACTCATTGTTCATTGTTCTTATGATGAATAGTCGTGGTGCAATGTTCTTATATGCTGAAGACTACTTCGGAGTTCTAAAATCAAGGGTGAACATAGTTGAGTTGTTGCTGAAAACAATTGATGCAGTGGAAGCTTTTAATGTAATACAGGTCATCACTTGTAATACTACAAATTGTAAGGTTACTGGGAAGGAAATCGAAAAGATACATCTCCATATATTTTGGTCTCTTTATGTTGTTCATGCCTTTAATTTAATCTTCAAAACTTAACAAAATCTTTCATTTGGTTCTTAGATATATATGGTAAAGGAAATAAGATTGTCGTATATTTCCTTAATCATTTCCGTGCATTGGCTATATTTAGAAATCATTTAAAACTAGAGTTTTTGAAGGTACAAACCCTGACATAAGGAAATAGTGTTGATGTCCGTTAGGGTACATATTTTACCTCTAAAAAATTACAATATCTTGATGTAAATTTCCTTTCATTCTTGTTATCTGCATAGCTAGCATCAGAGTAAGAGATAAATTAGACACATTGCATAAAAAATTACAATATCCAAATGTAAAGGGAGAGAAAGATTAATTATTTCTTGATCAGTAGAATTACAAACATATATAAGGTTAGATGTAAGTGGATATCTAATTACTCTATTATATAAATACACACATAATCCTATACTATTAGTTTAACACTTCTCTTCAAGCTGGAGTATATATATCTATCATGTTCAGCTTGGTATAAAAGGAATCAAAGGTTCAGCATTAAGTTCTTTTGTAAAAATGTCTGCAAATTAATTTGAGGATTACATGTAGGAAGTATAGATAATCTCCTTCATTATCATATCCCGAATATAGTGATAATCTATCTCTATATGTTTGATGCATTCATGAAAGGTTGGATTGTTAACAATGTAGATGGTAGCCTTATTATCACAATACATGGACATGGGCACATTTACAGAAAAGCTAAGCTTCGTCAAGAGTGAGCAAAGCCACATCATTTGATAGGCAGTTGTTCCTAGATCTTCGAAGGACTTGTGCAAGCCTCTTCCCAGATCTTCCTTGATAGAGTTTTATATATACCTGATTATTAGTGCCATTACCAAACAATTGCATTGTTCTGTAACCTTTGTCCTTTTCCATTGCACTTTTCAGAATTTACAGACGGAGAGGAGGATTAGTTTGGACTATGAGCATGGAAATGGCATGTACCTACTGGTTAGTGACGAGATACCTCAAAGGTTAGCCTTTGTTGCGTCCACCTTTGAGTTATCTCCATTGTAGCATTATCGGTTAGATCATCCTTCACATAGGAAACTTCAGTGAGCCGTACCTTGGGTTACTGTCTCTCAGTTTGAGTGTGAGTCGTGTCAGTTAGGAAAACGCCATTGTGCTTCTTTTCATTAGTTACGTCTTGCACTCAGTTCTATCTTGTTTGAATTAGTACATTGTGACATCTTGGGCCTTTTTTGAGTCCCATCTGTGTCAGATCATCGTTATTATATTACTTTTATTAATGATTTTTTGAGAGTGTCTTGGGTATATTTGTCGAAAGATAGGAGTCATATTTTTGATGTACTCAAAATCTTTGTTTCCGAAATAAAAAATCAGTTTGGGATTATTATCAAATGTTTGCGTACTGATAATACTTTGGAATTTGTACAGAACAAGGTTGAATCTTATTGTGCATCTCTAGGCATTTGATATCAAACCACGTGTCTTCATACTTCTCAGCAAAATAAGGTGACAGAAAGAAAACACAGATACATTCTTGATGTCACACGTACCATCATGCTCCATATGAAGGTACCCAAATACTTGTGGTCTGATGTAGTTTTTACTGTCACTTATCTTATTTACAAGATGTTTTCTACTCTTCTTAGAGGTGAGATTCCCCTTCGTTGTCTTCATAAAGATGTCCACTTATTTTCTTTGCCTTTTAGGGTTTTTGGTTGTGTAACTTTTGTTCAGGACCTCTCACCTAGACTAGATAAACTCTCTCCTAGGACAATTAAGTATGTTTTTGTAGAATACTTCAGAACTTAGCGAGAATATCGTTGTTTTCATCCTTCCTCTGGTAGATATCTTGTGTCTACCGATGTTACCTTGTTTTAAGTCTGTGGCATACTATGGTGACTCTGGTGTTGACAGGGAGTCAGTTGTTGAGTCTGTTCCTTTACCCACTGTTGTTTCTCCAGTTCCAGGTGATCCACCCTCTTGTAGGTATATCGACGTTGCCAGAGGCTATAAACTTTATTAGCAGCAGAACCAATCTCTTCCTTTAATGCAGATCCATCTCCTGGTGACCTGCACTTGCCTATTGCATTGAGAAAAGGTAGTCGTTCCTCCACTATTCATCCTATTTCCGATTTTATTTCCTATGATTATTTACATTCACAGCTTCGTGCATTTGCCTTGTCTCTTTGCACTGAGTCTATTCCCAGGAATCACCAGAAAGCACTTTTACTTTCACAATGGAAGGCAGCAATGGATCAGGAGGTAGTTGCCTTGGCTACTGGTGGCACTTGGGAATTAGTGACTCGACCTATGGGAGCTGATATAGTCACCTGTCGTTGGGTTTACACTGTCAAATACAAAGCAGATGGCACTGTTGATTGGTACAAAACCAGACTGATTGCCAGGAGGTTCACTCAAACCTATGGCATTGACTATGATCAGACAGTAGCTCGACTTAACTCCATCAGAATTGTTCTCTCGACGACCATCAATAATTTCTGGGAGTTATGTCAATTTAATGTCAAAAATGCTTTTCTATATGATGATCTCACAGAGATTGTACTTATGGAGCAACCTCCAGGGTATGTTACTTAGGAAGAGAGCAGAGTTTGTAAACTCAAAAAGGTGATTTATGGCTTCAAACAGAGTCCCAGAGCATGGTTCGAAAAATTCTCCCAAGTAATGTTGAAAGCAGGATTCTAAGAATGTGTTGTGGATCATTCAGTTTTCTACAGGAGATTTGAACAAGGGTGTGTGATTCTGAAGGTTTATGTAAATGATATTTTGGTGACAAGTAGTGACCAAAGAGGTATTAAGGAAGTAAAAGAATTTCTTGCTGTTCATTCTGCCATTAAGGATTTAGGGAAATCAAAATTCTTTCTTGGTATTGAGTTTGCTTATGTAAATGGAAACATGATGTTATCTCAAAGGAAGTATGTTCTTGATCTACTTCAGAAGATAGGACAATTGGGGTGCAAACTAGAAAACACTCTTATTGAACAGTCATCTCCATTTTGGGATACCAACTCTGAGTTATTGGATGATCCCGGCCAGTATAGGAAGCTAATTGGCAAGCTTATTTATCTGACACTTATTCGGTCTGATATTTCATATGCTGTTAGTTTGCTGAGTTAGTTTATGCATGAGCGAAGGAATGTGTACTAGAGTGGAGTTTTATGGGTCCTTCCCTATGTTAAGGGCTCTCCAGACAGAGGTTTGATCTATAAAAAGAATAGCCATGTCAATGTGGTAGCATACTCAGGCTCAGGCTATGCAGGAGATTGTGGAGATAGGAAATCTACCTCAGGGTTCTGTACCTATATAGGGGGGATCTTGTTACATGGAGGAATAAGAAGTAGAACGTTGTGTCTCGTTTTAGTGCAGAGGCAGAGTACAGAGTAATGGTATATACTGTATGTGAGATGGTGTGGATTAAATCTTTTCTTTTTGAGATTGGCTCACCACCTAAAGCTCCAATGTCAATGTTTTGTGGTCGCCATCTTCACTGCCAACAATCCTACCTTTCACGAGCGAACCAAACACATCGATGTTGACTGTTACTATGTACGAGATATGGTGTTGAGAGGAGTTATTTCTACACCACGTACTCATTCGTCTGAACAGTTAGCATATATCTTCACCAAAGGTTTGAGTTGTGGGTCATTCATGTCTTTATGTATCACATTGGGTCTTTTTGATGTCTATGTTCGAGTTTGAGGGAGAGTGTTAGAGTTATAGCTTTATGTCCATTTGGTTTATTGGGTAATTGGATATCCGTTTAATTGGGTATCCTATAAATATGTAACTCATTCTATCTAATGAGAAATCTCTCTTTTTATCTTTAACTTCAACAAGAAGGCAAAAGAATGTTCTTTAACGAAGAGTCAACATTATCAATGAAACTCTAAATCTTAAAACAGGTGACATCTATAGATACAATATATTTCCTAGTAGATGAAACAAAATACCTATACCTTCACTGAGTATGAGAGTACCTAATAAACACACATCAAGTAGATCATTGATTAAAATTTAGAGTTAAATCCTGAACAAAAGCAATACATCTAAAGATTCGTGGAAGAAGAGAGAAGAGCTCCATGTTTGGACGTAACTGTCGTAGTGGAGTCTCCCCCTAAATGATGTGGATGGTATGCAGTTAATAAGATAGGAAGTAGTAAGAATCACATCAAGTCATAAGTACTTGGGAACATGCATCTCAAACGTGATGGAATGAGTTACATCAAGATTAGCAACACCATTTTGCTGAGTTGTTTGAGGCCAAGTGGTCTGCTGTATAATATCTAGAGACACAATAATTTTGCAGGCTCATTTGAGTAATTTCTAATGCATTATTAGTACAAAGAACTTTAAGAATAGTAGAATATTGATTCATTATTTCAACAAAAAATTTCTTAACAATATGAACTCTATCTTTTAACAATTAAACCCATGAGATACAAGAAAAATTATCAATAAACATAATATAATATTTATGATTAGATGTAGAAAGTGTCTTAGCAAGATTCTACATATCATAATGTACTAACTCAAAAAGAACTCTAATTATGAACAAGACGAAGATCACAAAAGGTAGCATGATGGTGTTTACCTAACTCACAAGATTAAAATTAAAAGAAGAAACTGACATCTAAGGAAGTGCCTATTGCAATTTTCAATAAAACAGATGACCCAAGCGACAATGCTAGAGAATTGACGATTCCATCATGGATGTTAATGACGTAAGTCTTCGAGGTAGTTTATTTTTAATCAGTTATTAGACACCTCTATCTTGTTTACGTCCTAAATTAATCATTTTTTCCATCTGTAAATCCTAAAAGGTACAGTGAAAGAGAGAAAAAAAGGTTACATAACAATGTAGTTGTTTAGTAATGACACTAATGGAAGAGGTTAACAGAAAATCAGGTACATAGAGAATTTTATTTAATGTTTAGCAAGAATAGTGCCTTGTCTAGAGACACAACAAGTCCTACTATCAGTAATGACAATTGATAGGGATAGATGGGTAAAAAGGTCAATAGTAGTTGACACGTGGAATGATGCTCTTGAGTTTATAATCCAATAACTATTCCCAAAGACTAATAAGGTAGAGGTAGTAACATGTGATGTCAGTAGAGGACTGATGCTCTAGGAGTTGAAGAAATTAAGCATATTTCTCTTAAGGTAGGGTCATTGTCGAAGTACTAATAGTAGAAGTATCTGTAGTTGAAGTACTCTATTTTAGTAGAAACCTGTGTTCAATCTGGTTTCTCAAATTTCTCTTAATAGCGATTTGATTTGTGCGATCACAATGCTCATATAATGGGCAATCTCGGCTATTTGTACGTCCACGTTGGCCCAAATCTCAAATACACGGGAGATGTTATTATCATAGCTATACATCTACTTCAGAGTATTCCAGATCTTTTTCGTAAGCCGTATAATCATTACACTTCGTGCAACATTCAGTTTCATATTGTTTATCATCTAAGAGACTATTGTCGATTCATCTATGTATTAATCTTTGTAGTCACTATCCTTCACATTGGGAAGTGGTTGTGTAAGGTGCTTATTTTTGCGGTGAGCAGCAATAAAAGTTTGAAATCTCTGCAGACACAACAAGTAGTTTTTCTTGTTCAATTTCTTGTAGGTGTCATTGAAATTTTTGATAAATGATTTCTTTGAAGTCACGACTATTTTCGAAGGAATGTTAATTTATTCAGACTTGTCTGAAGTCAAATCGGTGATGTAGCAGTCCTAAACAACATAGAAAAGAGGTCTTTGGATAAACTAGGACAATCTGGAAGGTGGCAATACCGGTGGACAACAAGATTCCACTCTCAGTAGTAAATGAATGGAGGAGACACAACCCTTCTTATGGGTTGCTCAGTAGCAGAAGCCATTGGTCAAGCTGTCGATGGTAGAGGATACGATAGCAGGCCTGTCCGGTGGTTGTTAGAGAGTAGAGGATGGCTCTGAGGGGGTCGTTAGAGAGGCCCGAAGGCCTAATTGATGGTTGAGGAAGGGCTGGAAGTCTTGGACGGTAATGAAGGAAGAGGTAGGGTTGGAAATCCTTGTCGACGGTGGAGGAAGGGCCCGAGGCCCTGGACGATGTTGTTGGAGAGGCTCAAAGGCTTGGACGCCAATAGAAAGGGTGGAGGAGGGGTTAGAAGCCTTGGTCGACGGTGAAAGAAGAGCCTAAGGCTCGAAACATTGGTGGAAAAAAGGTTGGAAGGCCTGTTTGGCACCAGTAAAGGGAGATAGGGTTGTGGTCGGTAGTGGAAGAAGCCCTAAGTGTTTTTCTTAGGATCTGGTACCATGTAAAGAGAGAGAAAGATTAATTCTTCCTTGATCAGTAGAGTTACAAGCATATATAGGGTTTGATGTAAGTAGATATGTATTTACCCTATTACATAAACACACACATATAATGTTATACAATAAGTCTAACATGAGATATTCATTCTTTTTAACCTACAAAACATTTCCTGGAGTTTTTCAATGTATCTCAAGATATGACACATTGCATCTCAGTAACAGTGCTTGAGTTTCTCCATGAACGAAGTTCACTGCAAATGTGAAATTAGGTTTGGTAATAGTGAGATAAAGTAGTTTACTAATCAACTATCTGTAATGAGCTCTATATTCAAAATTCACATCCTTTTGCCACAAGTCAATATTTACTTTCGTAGGTGAGTTTGTAGATTTAGCTCCCAAAATATCTATTTCTTCTAGAAGATCAATGGCATATTTTCGTAGAAATAGTACAATTCCTTGTTTAGAGCAGTTTCAACGCCAAATAAGCACTTTAATAGGCCCAAGTCCTTAATGTCAATTTTAATTTGGAGATATTTTTTCATGTCAGTAATCCTTGCATTGTCACTCCTCGAAATTGATATATCATCCACATAAACGGCTGCAATAACATTGCCACTGGATCTATTTTTAACAAACACCAAGTGATTTGCATTACTACGAATAAAACCAACTGTAGTGATGATCTAATTGAATTTGTTTGTTATGTTGAAAGAAAAGAAGCTCTTGTCATTATAAAGGAGTATTACATATTATGGTGGGTTAAAAGAGATAAAATCTATATAACATACAAGATTCATTAACCCACTAACACACTAAATATAGCGTTAATACTCCTCTCAAATTGGAACAAATATATCTAACATATTTAGTTTGTTACATAATCTATCAATAAATCCAACACTAAAATCCTTTGTGAAATTATCCGTCAAGTGCTTGAAAGATTGAGTGTAAGGAGTATTAATGTGACTAAATAGCATCATATTTCTGATGTAATGATAATTTACCTTTATATGTTTGATTCTCTCATGGAAGGTAGGATTGTTAATAATAAATATTGCTACGTGGTTGTGACAATGCATTACAGTGAGAAGATCAACGTAAACACCAAACTCTATCAGTAGAGATTGAAGTCACATCATCTCGCACCTGTCTGGGTCATAGTTCTGTATTCTGCTTTTAGACTGGATCGTGAAACAACATTCTGTTTCTTGCTTCTCCAAGTGAGTAAGTTACTACCTACATAGGTACAATAACTATGTATCTCGCGACATCAATGTTTGTATTTCTTTAATCATGGTAGGTTTCCAATGAGGAATAGGAAGGATTTCTTGGTAGTGTTTAGGAATAGACTCTACTGAAATAGACAGGGCAAAGTGGCGAAAAGAAGGATGAAGACTGTCATAAGTAATAAAGGTAGATATAAGATGAGTTGTAGTGGAACAACTACCTTTGCGTAAGGCTATAGGAAGGTCTAGTGAGTAGGATTCGTAGACGTTGAAGTTGGAGTGATCTTTGCTGAAGAAAGCATGGGTGGCCGTTGAAGGTGATGATACACCTACAACGATTTCGATACTTGTTGTTCAACGTGAACGAAGTTATCATGTTCTGTGGAAGTAACTTGAATAGGTGGAGGAAGAGGAATAGACTCCACGACAAGAATAGGTTTTACTGCCTTAAAGAAGAATTTAGACTCAAGAAAGGTGACATCGGTAGAAACAATATAACGACATATGGTTAGGTGATAACACCGATATTCCTTTTAAGTTCTAGATCCCATAAAGACACATTTTAAGGGTCGAAGCGTAAGTTTATCAAGCCTAGGTGTGTGTGATTTTGAACAAATGCAACAAAATCAAATACTTAGGATGGAAGAACAAATAGTTACTCATTAGAACATAATCTACCAAAAGGAATCTTCCCTCAAGAGGAG
Source organism: Posidonia australis (assembly GCA_024699735.1). Taxonomy (NCBI): domain Eukaryota; kingdom Viridiplantae; phylum Streptophyta; class Magnoliopsida; order Alismatales; family Posidoniaceae; genus Posidonia; species Posidonia australis. Next base: position 32,632 of record JAMKQA010002644.1, read on the forward strand.
TAGAAAGTATACAATTAATCAAGTATACAGTAGTAAGTACAACATAAGACCACAAATACTTAGGAATTTATTTTTCAACCATAATGGTGCATGTCACATTCAAAATGTGGTGATACACTTATGTTCAACTACACTATTTTGTCGAGAAGTATATGTACACAAGGTTTGATGCGATATTTCCATAAAGGAATAGTATTCTTGAAGATTGATTTGTAAAAATTTTAAAGCATTATCTGTTGAAAAACTTTAGGTAAGATAGAAAATTGATTTATAATTACAGTCATAGAATTAAACATCGATTTCGTGTCGGACTTCGGTCAAACAAAAATAAGAAACATATCGGACATTGGTGGAAATGTTGATGGAAACGTGATAAATTTACGAAAGTCCATGGAAATGAATAAAAAATTTTGAATTTTGAATTCAAACTTTAGAATAAACTGACGTAAGTAATAATCTACATCTTAGACTACTTAGATCAACTTCTTCAATATGTATTATATTTAAATACACTGGAAGGACTTAATACAAATATCTTGAAGCATAAATAATACGTAAAAATGATTAATAAATGTTTAAAAACAAAAGTGTGTATAAAAGTTACCTCATATATACTTAACGTTTTACTATTTTTTACTTAAATATGAATTTTACTACTTTTTAATGATTTTATAGAGTTATTAGGTTATATCTATGTAATCTCAAATTATTAACATCAAAACACAAAAAAAAAAACCCTAAGACCTATGTATTATTAGGTTAGATATATGTAATATCAGGATATTAACATCAAAACACAAAAAAAACATAAAAAAGCCTAAGATGTATGTATTATTAGGTTAAATCTATGTAACAAGTTATTAACATCAAAATACAAAAAAAAAACATGGAAAAACCTAAAGTATATGTTTTATTAAGTTAGGTCTAATTATTATTATGATAGATCTAAGTTGTAGATCTACATGAAAAGTTCAAAATACAAACACAAAAAATGAAAAAAAAAAAGATTCTATATAAAAATCAAATGTTATATCTTAAGAAGGGATAAAATTTAAGAGTAATAAAGGAGAAAAGGCTTTTTAAGTTTTTAACAATCCACTAGATTGTGAAGGAGTAGAAGAGATACACAAGAAGTCAGGAACTCATAAAAGAGGAAAAACAAATGAAAAGGAAGGAACTCTTGTGCAAGTCCATAGGTTTAATAGACATGTCGGTCGACATTGTTCAAATCTAATGTAAAAAATATACCGTATCAATCGACACTCCGACACTCACCGACATGTGTCGAAGTTTGGCTCCGACATATGGTATTTTTCGATTTACACTTGTAAATCATGTCGGTCAATTCAAAATCCGACACATGTCGGTGAAATATCGTCGACACGTGTCGATGTTTAATTCTATGATTACAGTAAAATAATTTTTAATCATCCCAAACACATGTTGTTTATCCTTCAAGAGGTACACCTAAGACATACGAGAGAAATCATCAACAACGAAAATGATATAACATCTATAATCAGAGACAGATAAATTACGAGTAGGTCCTTAAATATCACAATGAATTAGATCAAAAGAACTCTGACTCGAAGTTAAAGACCAACGCTTATGGATAACACGATGATGCTTAGCTAATTGACATAATTTACAAACAAATGACTTTAAAAACACCCATGGAATAACATGTTGAAGGCGACAAAAGGATGGATGTTGTAAACAACAATGCCATAATAAAGAAGAGTTTATCGTTAAAGCAGCAGTAGTAAGTTCTCGTGGAATATTATTACGAATCAGTAGGTACACACCATGGTCTTGCTCATGGTCTGAATCAATCTTGCTCTTCATCTGCAGATCCTGAAAAGTATAATAGAAAGAGTAAAAGGTTATAAAACAATATAATTGTTTGGTGATTGCATTGATAGAAAGTAAATTTACAAAGAAATAAGAAACAAAAAGAATTTTTTAAGAATGATATGAGAAGAAGCATGAATTGTTCCTTCCTCAACTACTAGGTAACTCCGACCTTCGGCTATGGAAATAAAATTGATATCTAATAATTGGGAAAGAGGGGTGAAAAGATTTCAAGTACCTGTCATGTAGAAGAAGACTCTTGAGTCTATAATCTAATTACAGTCTCAGAAAGCAAGCAAAGTATTTGTACCTGAAGTAGTGACATGTGAGACAATCGTAGTGAGCTGAGTGACTCGCATATTAAGAAATTGGTTATATTCAACCTAGGGAATGGTGACAATATGAGAAAAATATCTCGATGATGGAGAATTGAATGTAGGTGACTCAGATGATGCAAGATGTGTTAAAGAAGGTTGTTCAAACTTGTCCTAACATCTGTCAGATGTGTGGTTGTTACGATCATAATGGTCTCACTTGCGATCGCCACAATTACATCTACGTCTACAAGTATCTCAGGTGTTACGTCTTCTTGTGGATGATGCCATCGTTGCCTGATCTGAAACAACAGAAGAAGTCAGAGACCTAATAGAAACAAAATTGGTATTAAGAATCTGTCTTCTAATTTGACTAACAAGATCTAGTTGTAAGTAGGCTAAGAAGATCGTTACTGCCACTTCCTCTATGTACTGCTTTATCTTGGAAAGATCTACTACGAGAGGCTAATATACTTCTAACTCATCTAATAGAGATCTCAAGGTACTGTAAAATTCCTATATGGAATGGTTCCTTTGCTTATGTGTAAATAACTGTTCATAAATTTCACATACTTTGGCAATATTCTTCTCATTTTCAAAAGTACTGCAAAGAGTATCTTAAATCTTTTTTGTAGGTTTTAACATCATGACGGAGCTAGTAACACCTTCATTCATACTATTCATCATTTAGAAAATAACTATACAGTCATCATTAAACCAATCGTCATAAGTCAAATACTTAACATTGAGTGGAGAAGGTGTGATGTGCTGTATTTTTCAGTGGCCGTTGAGGAATGTCTCGAAAGTTTAAGACCACAACAGACTTGATTGATGTAGCAACAAGGCCTTTAAGCAATGAGTCACAAGAAGCTGCTATGGATAAGATTTGAATAGGTCTGATTTGTCAATAAAACATTGATTTGTAGGATTGGAAAGGTTGATATGGATTAGAAAAAGGTCTCAAAAATCATCGAAACTTGAAGCATATGCTTGTTGTCCTAAAGAAGATTATTATTTCACATTTATTAGTAGCAACATGAGCTTGGACAACCGATGGTGGCTACAAAAACCATCGAATGTCCCAAAACTTGCAACGAAATTGTCGGATCAGGTCATCTAAGTGGAGGATGGACAACGAGGACTAGAAGTGGCCCTTGGAGTGTTGTCCAACGGTTGGAGGCCTACTGGATGGCAGGAGAGGCCAGATGAGGGGCCGACAGCAATAGTTGAGGCTAACGACGGTGGTTGGGGTTGATGTTGGTGGCAGACTAGTTAGAATTCGACAGGTAGTAGCCTAGTGGTGTTGGAAGTGGTGGTTGGTGGGTTCCTGCATTGGGTGGGGTTTCTAACAAGGTTTTGGTACTATATGGTGTTGAAAGAAGAGAATTTCTTGTCATTAGAGAGGAGTATATTATATATATATATATAGTGGGATGAAAGAGATAGGATCTATTATCCATTAACCTACTAACACATTAAATATAATACTAACATTGTCAAACTAGGCACAAAGACTTTGCTTTAAGTCATAAATTGATTTCTTTAATCGACATACTATCTTCTTTCCCTGAACAACAAAACTAGGTAGGTGCTTCATACATATTTCTTTAGATAGATTACTATATAGAAAAGCATTTTTAACACATATCTGATAAATATCCTTGTTCATAGCAACAAAAACAAGAATTTTCTTGAAGTTCACTCACGTAATGGGAGAGAAGGTCTCGAAGTAATCTAGTTCATTTGTTTGTGTGAAGCCTTTGGCAATTAACCATGTCTTATACTTGTTGACTATAAATGTCCACCTATGCCAAACAAGTGAGACTATCAGGTGGCAAGGTAGTCACATCTCACGTCTTCCTCTCAAGTAAGGTCTCCATCTTAGTCTTTATAGCCTTTTTCCATTAAGAATGAAGAAGTGCATTCAGATAATTCTTAAGTACAAAAGTAGGTGTAATGGACATAGTAAAGGTACGAAAAAGACTAAGATGATCAAAGATTACATGATTGACAATTATATGTTGAGTATAGGAACATATACTTTTGTGAAAAGCTGTAGGAATATCTAAAACAATTGGAACCAAGGGTGGTGGACCTCCATCTGATTTTGACTCAGTAGTGATTGGTTGAGTGTCATAAACGGGCATATGTCTTCTAGAATACACCTGTAAAGGAGGAAGGGCACTTGAACTAGGTTGTATTGTCGAGTTATGCAACACAACAATGGAAACATCTGAAGATGAGTTGGACTCAATAAAAAAATTTTGTTACTCAAAAAATGTTATATTAGTTGAAACAAAAAAATCCCTTTGAGATGAATCAAAATAACAATGCCTCTTTTGAGTCCGGGAGTACTTTAAAATGACACATTTTACCACGTAAGGAGACAACTTGTCAAGTCCCATGTGATGAATATGTATGTAACAAGTACACCTAAAAACACAAGGAGTGGTAGAAACCAAAGTTTTATCAAGAAAGACCACTTGAATGACATCCTATTGATAAGAAAACAAGTAGTTAAAATAATATTATCCCAAAAAATTTTAGGAATGTCCATTTGGAACATCAAGGATCGAGCGACATCTAATAGATTCTTATTTTACATTTCAACTACATTTTGTTGTAGGATGTAAGTACAAAAACTTTGATGAATAATGCCATGAGTAGAACAATAAGTATCAAAGAAACTTTTCATGTATTCTAAGACATTGTTGGTCTGTAAGATATTTAAAAGGGTAGAAAATTGTATCTTTACTTCATTATGAAAAGATTTGAATACATAAAAAAAGATGATCTATTTTTAAGAAAGTAAAGCAATGTTATTCTAGAGTGGTGATAAAATATTAAAAACCCTTAGTAGTAGGAACACGACATACCTCAATTATCACTGTGAACTAACTGAAACAAACTAGTGTTTTTATTCTTAGAACACAAAGGAAAAGATATATGACGATGTTTACCTAATTGGCATGCACGACACTCACTAAAGAACACAATTTTTTTTAATTTAGCAAGGGAAGGACGACCAAGACAGCAATACCACTATAATAGAAAAACAGTAGTAGACGTAGTAGCAACAGAGGTTGTGATAGTAGACTCTCTTTAACTCAGCACTCCCATTAATCATCACCCTTGTTTAAAGGTTCTGAAAAACATAATGAAAGGACAAAATGTTACTGAACAATTTAAGGATTTGATAATTTTACTCATAGACAACAAGTTAAAATAAGTTTAGATCATGTATAACATGATCTAATGTAATAGATGAGGTTTTAATAGTACCCATACGTAACAATAATTGTAGAGTACTAAGAGGTAATGGAAGGGCTAGAAAATAGATTGTAATCACTTGCATATGACTAGAGGTATCAAAATCAATTGATCAACTTTTATCATGAGAGGTGACAAAGGCCGACGTACCTCACTCTAGAGCATGTATAGCAATAGAGGTAGAAAATTGAGATGCACGAAGGTGGTCATACTCCTCATGGGACAAATGAATAATATCATCAGATGTTGAAGAAGTATCCACAGTAGCCACAACTCTAGAAGACTTTGATCCCTTGATTTAATATGATTTTCCATGCTTTTTCCAACAAGTATCCTCTATATATTTTGGCTTGCCACAAAACATACACTTTCAATCATTATGTGGCGGAACATTATGTCCTCCAGAAGACTATCGTGGGTGACTATGAGACCTTTGTTAGTCCTATAGTCATAACGTGTAACCATAACGGAATGATTCGTGGATGTCATAATCGATGGAGATATAATCAAGGATGTAGTTTGGAGGCTAGAAAATACTGATTTTGATGAAGGAATTGTCGTCTCCTTT
>JAMKQA010002645.1:0-17543 GCA_024699735.1 Posidonia australis
TTTGTTGTGTTTTTGGTTACTAGATGAATCACTGATCGGTCTGTAGTTAGAGGGACTGCAGAACCGCATGTGTGTATGGGACGTGCTTGTGTTGAGTACGTATGGCTCACGTGTTTGAGGCGTGCATTTGGTGTGCGAGTTTTTTTTAAATTTGTGTTTTTCGTAAAATTTTGAATTATCCACATAGTTTGGGTTTATCATGATTTTCTCGATGAAATAGAGTGTATACTAAATGACATTTAGTGGTCGGTCATCTTTTTATTTGTTGTTCTTTTTTAGGTACAGATTAGTATTGGTTTTCGCATTCTAGTGCATATAGACGAAATCATATAGCCGTACATTACAAGATCTTGGTGTAACTAGTTGTTTATGAAATATGTAATATTTGATTAGTTAATTACTTAAGTTACCATAGAATTGGATTTATTTTTGTATAAAAGCAGTTGAATGGTAATTTAGATATACCATTACGATGGAAGTTAGGACAAAGAATCATCAACTTTTTGGATTATGATGGTAGTCCTTCAAAATTCGAAACATCTTCAAGAAAAAATTACACATACTTAACCCATTGATTTCTTGAAAATAGTTTTGAAAGTGATCAATTGGATAAGCTTCATATAATGGACGATATAAAGCCATTGGATGCGAAGGCATCCTCTCCTCCTTCAAATCTCCCAAGATGAAGGAGAAGGAAAGAGCAAGACACACTCTTAGTGAAAAAAGAGAAAATTATTTATTATTATTTTAAATTTTATTCGAATTTCATTTTACTATTTCCTACTTTAATTTGCATCCTCTCCTCCTTGAAATCTCCCAAGATGAAGGGGATGGAAAGAGCAAGACACACTCTTAGTCAAAAAAGAAAATTATTTGTTATTATTTCGAATTTTATCCGAAATTTCATTTCACTATTTCCTACTTTAAAACATCAAATCACCACCACACACTTTCACACGTCAAGTTATTTAGAAACGTTGAAACTCATGTAAAATTGGAGACCGTCGTAAGTAATCTCCTCTCGTAAAGATGAAGGTTTTTCAATTCAAATGAAAATTAAGGGGGTCTACATGAACATTACTCTAACCTAAATATAAGATGTATGGTGCAAGGTGATTGATTACATAAAGTTTCTTGTTCTCTTCTACAGTGGTGCTCTTTTGGGGGCTGTGGTGCGCACTACAATAGCTTGACCACGCGGTTGTTGGTCTTGACAAGCAGACAATAATATTCGTACTAGTTTGTTGGCCACCACAGAAAAGAAACGATCCAAAGAAGGAAAGAATTCATTCCATTATTCCCAGAGCACATCTTAAAGCTTAGCAGCAGGGGCCTGGCTGAGCTGGTATTTACGACAGATGGATTGCACCATTAATTGATGTCTAATGAAAAACTAACTGCAGGACCACTGACCACACCTCTGCAGTTGGGTGGATGGATTATCTGGTGATAACTCAAGGGAAGGCATGGTCTCATTAAAGCTACACTTCATTACTTATGAATGAAAGAAAAGAAAAGAATCTGTGCGCTGTCAGAGCAACCCAATTTTCTACCAAATATAGACAGTAAGGAAACAGAAGAAAGAGAAAGGGGCATTTTATTGGGATCACACTGTAGACGTCCAAAGCAAAGAAAACTCAAGCCACAAGGGTAGGGACTCTCTGAGCTGTGGTTTTACAACAATCAGGAAGTTCAACACCAAGTGCATACATTTGATGTTCTTTGGCGCTTCTGTGTAATAATCCAGCATCAAGCTGTGCGATAAAGTAAATTTTAGTTTGTCTCTCTTAAATATTTGATTATGATGACTTACCCTTTTAAACTTCAAAACCTATCGATTGCATTTTGGAACCATATTAATTTTGTATTCCACCAAATTATACTTAATGTCGTTACTTTGTTATATGAAGAGATCGTTTTGTCATTTAAGAAAATCTCAAATTCATGCCTACAAACCTTTGATTAAATATCAAACCTTAATGCCAGCAAATTCTTCCTCTCTACCACCATCTGCTATGGTCTCCTCCGCTGAACCCCAACCCTACAACCATTCCAATACCTCCAACAACCAAATCATGTCTATCCCCCTCTTGGACGATTCTGTAACCTACGCCAATCACAAGAACGTGAAAGAGGAGGAAGAAGAAGAGGAAGGTAAGGAAAAGGTTCTCCTTCCGTCGTCCCACCTCCCCTAGTCCGAATCCTTGTCAAGTCTCCTAGCAAAGTCCAAGTCCAATGGCAACTAAGACTATCAGCCCATGATCGCCCACTCCTTGTTGCAAAACTCATCAAACATATCCTCTATCAACAAGTACCTCCATGGCCGGAGGATCGCTTTAGCGAAGCACATCTCCTCCATGAAGGAATCACCCCCGTCAACGCCTCCAACTCCACGCTCCTCTGTCGTCATCGAGTTCCACTTCTCTAACCTCAAGGTCATCATTAGAATGAAAAACTCCTCCAAGGACAAGGAGAAGAAGTCTAATCTCGGTCTGAAGGGACAAATGAATTTTTTTCTCGTAGTTGAATTGTTAATACTACTCCAAGATGTGATCGATCATCTAGGAGAATGGACTGAAACATGTGGAGAAGCTTTGGATCGCGTCGTGGTGTTGATCGAGTTCATTCTTGAGTTGAACAATGTCTATAGTAAAAAGAACAAAGAAATACACAATAGCAACTGCATTTTTGGGAGAAAAAGAAGAAAGAAGGAGAAGGAAGAAGGGAGGAAAAAATAAAGAGGAAGAAGAATATAACACCTAAACTTAAATTCATTAAGTGACATTTTTTATGGAAGGATGTAAATGATAAATCAACATAGTTTAAAGATGATTATTTCCTTCTTGAGTTTGTATCTCATAAACGACAGAAGAAAAAAATTTGAGAATCCGTTTTACTTGGTAGTGGTCTCATGACCAAGCATTTGATTGTAATAAAGTTGTTTCCCAAAAAAATATATAGTTTAAGGATAAAATTGATAAGTTTTGAAATTTAGGAAGCTAAGTTGTCATAGTTGAATACTTAGGAAGGACAAATTGAAATTTTCTCTAAAGGTTTTTTTGTTCCTTAGACTTAAAAGTCAAATTCTTTGGTTCTGACTTTCTGTTGGATTTTCAGATGACGCTGTGAAACAGCCATGGAATTAGAAAAGTTCAAAAAAATTATGATTTAAACTAATTAATGATCAGGCCTAGCCGCCTAGGGCATGTATTAAGGTCATATACATAACTGGACCACATAAAAGCAGATACAAATGGCTGAATTCATAAGTAGATTCGGACAGGATTTTCCTTGCTGTGAACATCCACCTCGTCGTTTTCGAAGATTATGAGGTTCAGTGATTATATAATTCGACCATCCAACTAAATTAAATTGGGAAAGCTACCGAAGCATGGAAGGAAACCGGACCACAGTACACGTTGCTACTGCCAGAACAACATCAGCTGCAACGACAATTCAAGCAGAGGTGTGCATTCATTTTCAACGCAGCGAAGGGTAAATTGCAGATTCACTGATGCTCCTTCGAGAAAAATATTTATGATACTCGAATTCATGCTTTATAACGATATATGATTGGATTGTCAATTAGGACCACGCTTCTAAGGTCATTCCTAACAAGCATTGAACGGGTCAAGTTCGGGTTGTTTATAAAATTAGGCCTAACAAAGCTCTTAATGGATCAAGCTCCGGCAAGACTGAACATGAACTGGTGTTAAAGCCCTAGCCATGGATGCCTGTTAGAGAGCTACTGATTTCCTGGGCAGAGTCGAGATTATACTACTTCCATCAACTGAAAGAGATGCATCAATGTGGAACGTGATTGCAGGACGTGCCCCTCGATCTCCCTCGTGTCGTAGTATTCCCTATCAAAGATGAAAATGAACTGCAGGATTACAAATGAAAATGTTCTCACAAAACAAAAGGATCAGGCAGGTCTCAACTAGTAAACATGCCTTACCACAGTGTAATTGAGAGGCTGAACCTCTGCGAAGCTCAACCACAGAACAAGGATATGAACCAGAGAAGCCTATCTTCCAGCAATTCACTTGCTTGCAGAATTTGTTTTTATATGGAAGCTCTCCATTTACACGACACGTCAAATACCAAATCTTGAGGGATCTGCAGACAGATGAGTACGCACTCCTGCATACACTTTGAGAATGCATTGAAACCAACACATGATACATGACTTATATTCATAATCAAGTACCAACTGCTGGAAGACGTAATAGAGGAAATAAAACATCTGGGTTCACAGAATGGTATCTTTTGTACACTTGCTGATATGTTCAACAATCCATTAAATGCTAGTATATCAACAAACCCTACACTTGCTGATAAGTTTCCATCAACTAACATGCTGTAAATTATTGAACAAAAATCATATGGACATTGTGAAAACTGAAAATTTGAAGATGCAGAAGAATCTGCCCACTACAATAAACAAAAAAAAAACCCAGCTAATTTACAACTCAAGAAAACCAAAGTTTTTCATATCTCTACACTCTTTGTACATCAGCAGATTATATCTAACAAAGCATGTACTCGCAATCAAGCAAGCGAGAAAGGATCTCCTGGCAGCTCGGCCGTTCATCAGGTTCAGCCCAGCAGTCTGCAATGTAAATAGATAAAAATGTCATGTAAGGAAAACTTGTGGAAATGTTAGCATTTGCAGTCCATGTCAGCTAGACAAGAAAACCTGCAATCAGTTTCCCGAGGGGCCCTTCTGGAATCTCTAGTCTTGTTCCTTCATTGGCAACCTCATGGACCACCTGAGCAGAAGGGAATCAAAAGAATTCTTGCGATGCCAATATATACTCTTAAGATTAAGTAATAGTAAATGTAATTCTAGCTTACTTGTAACGTTGGTGTGCCTTCCCATGGCCTTTTTAGAGTACAAAGTTCCCACATTATCACTCCTAAACTAAATATGTCACACTTCTCTGTAAATGGTTCTTGACGAATAAGCTCGGGTGCAATCCATTCTGGAGTCCCAGCAGATGAGTCCTGTCCCATGGGAAGATCTGTAATTACTCTTGAGAGCCCAAAGTCACAGATCTTGACTGCCCAATGTTTATTTACAAGGCAGTTCGCACTTTTTATGTCTCGATGAACTATTTTCATCCGATGAATACACATCAAGCCCCTGTTGCCAGTAGTGATTTGTTAAGCACAAAATCAGCAGCATTACAGGTGATATAATTCAAATGTTCTCTTGATATTACAAAAGAAAAACAGAATCCCAAAAAATGCCAGGATAAACCACACCAAACAAAATTTCATCACAGGTGAAACTGTTCCACTATGGTCAGCGATGATACCACCCATTTTAAAAACACTCAAAATCTTTAGTTGGCAACAAGTAGTGAGCATCACATTGCAACTAAAATCCAAGACATATCCTGGACAAACTGATCATCTGCAACCAAAAATGAAACTCAGATGTGCCACTTCACAAAAACAGGATATAGTCCACATATTGGAGATACGGAACACACCTAATTCCCCTCCTAGGAGAAAAACCGACATATTAAATCCCCCAGCACAAATGATCAAAGATTTCAGCCAGCAATGAAAAAGGTAAATGGGACAAAGGATCCTCCCAGTACAACTCTGCTGACACCCAAAGAAGCCTCTGGGATACCCTTTCACTAAGAAAGAAAACCTGACCAAACCAACACAATACCCAATCCACCAATACCATGTCAGTATCCAATACACCAATACCATTGTTACAAAAGTTCACCTCTAAGCCCATGACCAACTCAAAGCATCCCAAAACAAGGGATAACCCACCACTGGCTCACGACTAGCCCAACCAAATACCAATGTATTATTTGCATGCTATAGACGTGTAGTCCTCCTCAACAACCGTGCTGGCTGAAACCTCTTAAATATAACTCTCCCCCATACTCAAGCACAGATGGCCATACAATTCAACATTAAGCAATATATCAACAAGGATAAAAATACACCGAATTTAACCCCTACACCACACAAACAGAAATACTTTGGGAATCCATAAGGCTAAAACCAATACCGAGAACTTTGTTGAACTGACACATTAATTAATCCAATCATTCATCGAGTTCCAAACTCCATACATCAGGTTACCTCTTTGATTCTTCCCAGCAACCACAATTCACACTATCATATGTTTTCTCCATGTCAAGTTTACACCAAGCCTGGACAACTTTGCCTCAATATAGCATCCCCCAAGATGATTAGACTAACGTATTGGCTTAACGAGGTTATGTTGTTCCCACCGGATTTCCACGGACATGATGTGGATATGGGTGGAAAATGATCACAATATTCAAGAGTACAACTCCATAATAAAATATGTATATTATATTGATCTGATTTGATGCAAGAGATACCTGCTTCAGATGGGAAGAGTATTTTTCTCTTTTTTACCTATTATTATAGACTAGTAAAAAGATGCCAATCAAATATTGGATTTCACGGGATTAGAACTCCTGAATTGGTTGTCCCAAAGTTGTAGATCAAAGGCCTAGATTAGCTATATAAGTAGGATGAGGACCATTCCAACAATTTGGTGTCCTATGGCATTGACTGTGTCGGTTGTCATTCAAGTATTTAATCCCTTTTTGAGAAACCAAGATTTAACAGATCTACAATTTCAGCTCCATACATTAGTCCTCTAATTATCTAGGTAACCTTCGTCTACAGTGATACAAATCAATAATCATTGCGTCTGCAATTTTCTTATCCCTTACAAATTTAATTTATCACACAACTGAAAAGGTCATCTAAAACCATTATAAGATATTTATTTTGAAAGATTTAAAGGTTCATTAAATTTAATATTGCACACCACCACAATATGGTATTTGTAGATGTTAGTTAATTGTTTTATTAGTTAGTAATTAGATAGGTCAATGGATCTTGTGGATCCATATATTCTACCTAGTCTATATATATGTTTTGTACTCTTTGATTTCATTTTATGCAATTTTAATCATTTTTCCCAACATAGTACCAGAGTAATAGGTTGCGCCTTAGAATACATTTTCTATGGCCATTACAACCTCCACCCACCGTCATCAGTTGCTAGAGAAGCCGTCCAACAACTGTTGACATCAACAGACACCGGAGTTCGTTGTTTTTTGCTTCTCAAGGTCTTCTTCTGCTGTTTTGAGTTGAAGTTGCTCCCCATCATCGTTCCATTGGTTGGCCAGGGGTTTGTAGAAACTCTAATGTTGTATTGATTTTCATTCGTATGTGGTAGGCATTTACCGAATCTGTTGATTCGTTTGTTGGAGCTTTGATCATATACAAGATTTATTCATTGTTTGTTGTGTTTTATGGCATCATCTTCATCTACTCCCGATCTTCGTATGTTTATTGGGACCATTATCAAGTTGAATGGTTCAAATTATTGTTTATGGTCACAATCCTTCAATAGACGTGGTGAATATGCTAGATGGTTTACATGTATGCCTTGTTGTCATGTGGGTTACACTGTTGATCGTTGCTGGAATAAACACGGTAAACCAACCAATCTTACAAATGATGCCTCATCAAATTCTCTAGAGGACTCTACAGATGTGCTTACTTTAACATGTACGGAATTTGAAAAACTCCAATTATTTGCCTCTACCACTACTATACCATCTCCTATGACTATCATTGCATAAACTTTAGGTACTATTGTCAACATAGCCTCCAATTCGTCCTAGATAATAGATTCATATGCGTTTTCCCATATGACAAGTAGTCGATCTTTATTTTCCTCACTTGATACTATTCATCCACCCATCATTGTTGCAAATGGTTCTAGTATCCTTGTCTTTGGTATAAGAATGGTTCACTTTTCCACCATTCCTCTTGAATCTGTTCTTTTTATCCCGAACTTTCCCATTAATTTATTATGTATTAGTCAAATCATTAAAGATCTTACGATGGCGAAGAGGATTGGTGCAGGTATAAGGCTCATGAAATGTACTAGTTAGATGCATCATCTTCTAATATTCATGCATTATCGTCACAAGAGTCTCCTCTACAGTGGTACATTCATTTGGATTATCCATCTGTTGAAAAGCTAAAGAAGATTGTATTTATTAACTCATTGGTATCATCCTTTCGCATCTAAAGTTGAAAAATGATGTTCTTCATTGAATTAGTCTATTGTGATGTTTAATGACCATGTCAGTTTCAATCTGTACTTAGTTTTCGTTATTTCATTATATTTGTGAATGATTATTCCAAAACGATTTGAATGTATCTTCTAAAAAATAGATCTCTAGTTCCTTCTATACTTCAAAATTTTTATAATAAAATAAAATATCAATTTTCTTCCTCAGTTCACTATTTTCATACTAACAATGCCTTAAAATTTAGGCCTAAAGAATTTACAAATGTTTGTCCTTTTAATGACATTATATACCAAACATCATATCCACGTACCTCAATAAAATGATGTGATTGAGAGACAATTACGTCACATTTTGGGTGTCGCTTATATTTTGATGTTTCATGCACATGTTCCTAAACTTTATTAAGGTAATATTATTATCTTATTAACAGGATGCCTTCTCTTATTGTTAATAACTATATTCTTATTAGTTGCTTGTCTCATGATGCTGTCTTATTTTGCATTACTCAATGTATTTTTGTTGTACTTCTTTTGTGCATGTTTTAAGGATAGACTTGGATAAATTGTCTTCCTGTGCAATAAAATGCATATTTTTAAGATATTTTCACACTCAAAAAGCTTATCTTTGTTATGATTCTATCACTCGTAAATAATATGTGAACGCTGATGTTACCTTTTTTATTAGAATACACCTTATTTCTCTCCTGAGAGTAGTGATTTTACTTCAGCTTTTTTTTATATTCCTCTTCCTATACTTATTGATGCACCAATTGTTCCACGTGCACCAGTTGTTCATGGTGTTTGTTTGCAACATAATTATCATGGTGCCAAGGCGCCATGGCGATGAGCCAAGGTGCTTGGGCACCTAGGCAGTAATAAAAATACAATTTTTACATATTTTTCAAATTTTTTAGATATGTTTATAAAGATATTTAAAATTCATAATGCATTAATAAATTGATATATCAATTTTTAAATTAACAATAACAATCTAACTATAAATAAAATTTTAATTGTTCTCCAAATCAATAATAATCTCAACAAAAATAATAAGTCCATAACAAATAATAATAACTAAGAAAAACTATATGATAGTCATCAAAAGTCAATGTTTGATGATAAAAAATTAAATAATTGTCATTAAGCTTATTTAAGTTAAGGTGTGCCTGAAAAAAAATTAAGGCGTCTGGATGCCTTAACCTTTGATGGTGCCTTGGTGCCGCTTAGACGAGCGCCACGATAACAATGGTTTGCAAGTTTACTCCAGATGTAATCATCAACCACCAATCTTGTGTGCTCCACCACCTCAGAGATCTAATTGAGGTTTTAAAGATTCTTTTGTTGCTGTTCGAAAAAGTATCAATTCTTGTACACAACATCTTATCTCCAATCCTATTTCTTTTAAAAATGTTTCCACTTCCATTGGCTAGTTCACCAGTATGTCCTTTCTCTGTCTTCTTTGTCTACTCCTAGAACATACGAAGAGGCCAGTACAAGTCGTATATTTAACGAAGAAATGACTGCTCTTACTTCTAAAGAGACATGAGAGTTAATGGATCCTCCTACAGGTGTAGATATTGTTACTTGTAAATGTGTGTTTATAGTAAAATACCAGTCAAATGGGACAGTTGACAAATTCAAGGCTCATTTTGTTGCCAAAGGATATGGACTTTTTAAAGGCTTTTTATCCTATTGCTGACATCAATTCTATTCAAGTTCTTGTTTCAGTTGATAAATATTGACTAATTTTTCAACTAAATGTCCAGAATGTATTTATAAAACAACTTCCAAAGTATGTTGCTTAAAGAGAGTCGATATATTACTCAGAGGGAGACTTGAAAAGTATGTAAACTAAGAAAAGCTAGTTATGCAAGCAAAGTCTCCCTACGTAGTTTGAAAAATTCAGCCAAGCAATAACATCAATTGGCTTTACCAAGAGTCATGCAAATCACTATGTATTTACTAGACAACGAGATTTAGGCAATGTGATGGTGTACATAGATGATATTTTTATGACCAGTAGTAATTTTATCGATATAGAAGAAATAAAGCAACATCTAAAAAAGTATTTTGTAACAAAAGATTTTAGTCAACTCTGATATTTGCTTGGCATTGAGATAGCTTGTGCCAAACAAGGATTGATTTTGTCATAAAAAATGTATGCGATGGATTTATTGTAGGAAACATGAATGTTAAGTGCCAGACCTACTACTATGTCTATTAATTCAGATCCTAAATCCTTATTATGATCCAATGATGTAGAGGATTTTACTAACAAAAAGAGGTACCTAAATCAATTTTTCTTCTCACAGTCACTGGGCCAAATATTACCTATACTATTAGTGTGATCAATCAATTTATAAAGAATTCCAAAGTATGTCATTAGGAAATTGTTTTTCGTATTCTTCGTTATGTGAAAAATTCTTTGTATGTGGATCCATATATCCTACTTAATCTATGTATATGTTTTGTACTCTTTGATTTCATTTTATGCAATGTAAATTAATTTTCTCTACAGTGGACATGTAATTGTGCTTTGTGTAGGCAAATGATCACGACGGACGTGATTATTATTCTTTATGATATGTAGAATCAACGTATAAAGTAGGCTAGTTTTTAAGTCATTTATCAAAAGACAGTCATAGAAGAAATTAATAATCCTGTCAAAACTTAAGGCATAGAGGTGCAGGGAGAAGTCAAAAAAGAATCTTGGAAATTTCACATAAATTAACTATCACTGTATCATATTATAAAAATCATTAGCTTACCAGTTAACTATCTAAATTATATCCTTTCTTATGCTTGAGAATTCATTGAATAACCAGGAAGCAAGTGTCAGGACAAAACGTCAGAAGGTGCATGATTGTTACAAGTTTATGGAAACCAATATTAAGAAAGACAAATATATCGTTAAAGTAAAAAAGGAATGATTTGAGAAGCAATTGCCTGCAAATATCTCGAAGCATTTTCAATCTCCTACGCCAGTTAAGACGCTTTCTATCACTGCTCATGTGTATAAGATAGTACAAGGATCCCATCTCCATGTACTCTGTAACCATCGATAAATGAGGGGGCTTCATACACGCACCTAAAAATAAGATAACTGCAAGAGATTATGAAAAAAGAGAATCAGCTACATTTTGGATGAGAAGAAAAAATAACATCTAACCATGCATGTAGGTATAATTTCATCTGCAGGATTTCGCCACTCAATCTAAAATTATTACTATATAGTTCAATATCTACAAACACCATAATGATCTAATGGCACTCCCAGACCAATTAGATCCTTGTAGAAGGAAACCTACGAATGTACTTGATAATTTATTTAATGGAAGTTTCTTTAGCGTCCAAACCATCATCAAATTTCCACTGGTATTAATGGATTGCCACAATCTTCTTCCAAAAAAGGGGAACAAAATTTTCCTTACAAGAAAACGGATTGCCACAACTAAAATCAATCACCACTATGCTAATATATTGCTTGAAAGCAATCCTAAGTGCTACTATAAAGTTTAATACTCTCTCGCGCAATCAAATCATAGCATTAGAGTTTCTGACAGTAAAAGCATGCAAGTCTGCTTAGTTAAGAGGGGATTTAGCTAAAATATGTTAGAATTAGAGAGAAACAATCAAATCTTCTATTGTTAAAGGAGAAGATTACATATATATAGACTTACTAATGACATAAGGTATATAGATATCCATTTACCCACTAACATAATAATTTTATCTAACACTCTTCCACAAATTGAAGCATATATATTCATTATACCTAATTTGTTACATAGAGACTGAAATACACCAACTCCTAAACCCTTAATAAAATATCAGCAAGTTCTTCAGTAGACAAAACATAGAGAGTAGATATGAATCCTTTCATAACTAAGTTTCTAATGAAATATGAAATGACAGACAACTTCAATATACTTGATTTGCTCGTGAAATATAAGATTATTTGCAATGAAGATGTTATCCTATTGTCACAGTACATAGACATAAGAATTTAAATTGAGAATCAAATTCACTCAATAACGACCATAGTCACACCATTTTATATGCAGTTTGAGTTATAAATCTATACTCTACCTTTGCATTAGAACGGGAAACAACATTCTGCTTTTATTGCGTCAAGTGACCAAATTTCCTTCAACACAGGTACAGTAGTCAAAAGTAGGCTTCTGATCAGTTTTTTCTCTTACATGGCTAGAATCAGACCTCAACATTTAAATGTCCATGTTTCCTATACAATAAATCTTTCCTTGGAATTCCTTTGATGTAAGACAACGCACGAAGGACTCCTATCTAATGAACCTTTCTAGGTTTATGCATAAACTGACTTAGTAGGCCTATTACATAGCTTATGTCTGATTTAGTCACAGTCAAGTAGATGAGTTTGCCAATCAATCTCTTACATTTACCTGGATTCTCCAAAAGCTCAGAAGAATCATCCCAAAATCTGGATTTGGGACAACTAATGTAGATTCCGGCTTACACCACAACAAGCCTGCCTCATGTAGTAGATCAAGTGTATACTTCCTCTATAATAGCACTATTTTGTTCTTTTGATAGGCAAACTCAATTCCTAAGAAATATGTTAGTCATCCCATATCCTTTCGTAACAAAGTAACTTCCCATATATATCTTCGTCTCTATAATATTCGTTGTGTCACTACCTTTACGTAGAATATTACCAACATAAATAATCAATATCACACACTCATCCTTTGTTTCCTGATAAAGATAAAATGATCAACAACACCACGTCTAAAATTAACGTCTATAACAATCTAGCTGAATTTCTCAAATCAAGCCCTATGACTCTGTTTGAGATCATATATAACTTTCTTTAGACAGCATATTGTATTCTCTTCCCGAGCAACATACCTAAAATGT
Organism: Posidonia australis; assembly: GCA_024699735.1. Taxonomy (NCBI): domain Eukaryota; kingdom Viridiplantae; phylum Streptophyta; class Magnoliopsida; order Alismatales; family Posidoniaceae; genus Posidonia; species Posidonia australis. Next base: position 13,016 of record JAMKQA010002645.1, read on the forward strand.
TACTCTATTAAAAATACTCAAATAGATCACTATACAAAAAAGCATTTTTCATATCCAATTGGTGTATCTGTCAATCCTAATTGAGAGAAACTGACAGTAAAATACCGATAGAATTTAGACAAGCAGCAGGTAAGAGAGTTTCTACATAATCAATACCATATATCTGTATGAATCCTCTAACTACCAGGTGACTCTTGTCTTTGTCAATAAAGCCATTTGTTTTGTGTTTAACAACAAACACCCAACGACAATTAATAACTACTGAGTCAAGTGAACGATTGACAAGCTCCTAGGTATCTCGTGTCTGTAATGACCGTATCTCATCATTCATAGTAGCTTTCTAGTACAGTACCTATAAAACCTCTAAGTAGTTGTTGATACAGTTTCAATAGAAATAAACAAGTAAATTGATAGAAAACTGGACTAAAATGATCATAGGAAATAAATTTTAAAAAGAGATAATGAAATAGAATGGTGCTTACCACGATGTAAGGTAATAGGAAGATGGAAGTCAGAAGTGTAAAGGCTGGTCTCGATGTAGCAACCACGGGGAGGAGCGTCGGAAGCTGAGGAGCCGACAAGTGATGGGGGGCGTCGAAAGCCGAGGCTTCGGCGTCAGTGGATGAGGAGGAGGCACTGGTTTAGAAGGGTGCCTCAAAGCCTATAAATAGGCTAGATCTTCACTGGTGGTGGTTAGGTGTTGAGAGGGATAAGAGAGGAAAGAAATCTGTGTGAGAGGGAGAAGGAGTTATCGGAGGTAGCCGTCGACCGTGCACCGTCGGAAGAGCTTGTCGACGATAAGAAACAACCACTGAAGCAGGTATGTGTGTGTGGATGAAGGTTTTTGGGTGGATTTACTGTTAGGTTGTTTTTGATGCAACGGGAGAAGGAAGAAGGATGAATAGTGTTTTGATTTTTGGTTAATTGGTTGTAAAGTAAATAAATGAATAGTGATTGGTGCGTGAGTGGAAATAGTTTAGGACTTTTTGCAACTTTTACCTTAAGTTATTAGATTATGACATAAAATTTCGATTAAGGATTTTATATATATGATGTTTTACAGAAACAACCATAAACTTATTAATAATTATAATACTCATGTTTTGAGGATAAAATAAATGATAGAAAAATAAATGAATAGTAGGATGAAATAATTATGTTTCTTTGATATGAGTTATCGCATTTACAACAATGCCCTTATATAAAATAATAGAAGGAATGATCTTTTTAGCACTTTAATTAGAAATTAAGTCTAGGACTACGATAAGTTATGAAATAAAGTATTTATAAATCTATAACAAATTACATAAATTACTTGGAATTAGAGGCAAGATACATAATTAATGAAGAAATTTACGAATTAACCTGAAATTTTAGTTTTATTTCTGGAGAATAGATATTTTGTAAATTTTTATTGAATTTGTGCATATTTCCTGAAAGTTTTTATATTAATTGCCATATGCCATGTTTTTCTGCCATATTTTCTTAATAGCATTTAAGGCTTAAATAGAATCCTAACGTTTCTAAAATAATTAGCAATTTCAATATACCTAAGAGTTTATAATTACATCATGAACTTAAATTTAAGAGAAAATTTCATAAGTCACCTTATACATTTTAGTATTATATCACTAAGGGAAATTTTACACTCCAGTCCTTCCTTTTTTAAGGAATTAACCTGACAAGGTTTAGTGTTAGATCCTATGTGGATCTAATAACAACGATAAGACCACAAGACTCAAATCTGATATCCACTGACTGACACAGGTTGGTATACGAGATCCTCACTAATGAATAAAGAGTGAATTAGAATATGAAATAATGGGAGTGAGCATGAATTGTATGCCAACTAGAAGACCGCATCATGTCAACGGTGGGTGGTCCAAGAGATCCACTAAAAGATTGAATGAAAATAAAAGTGAAAACATAGATATCATCATTTTGTCATAAGTCTGTGTTAAGTTAGAAGCTCCACATGCATACTAAGTTTACTTAAACTCATACCATATTTTTGTTTCATGTAAGTAATTAGAGAAGCATTCTTGAGGTATTTGCATGACACGTTGTACGACTCATCCAAATACACATAGGACCCAGAGTGTCTTAATTTAGCATTGTTGTTTCTTTCAATTCATGTCATAGTTATGTAATAGACAAGAGTTCAGTAATATAATGAATATTTTAATTTAGTATTGTTGTTCTCTTTTATCTATTCGTGACGTTCACGTCCACACGGAGTCTTTGTTGTGGTTTCTGCTAGCCCGTGCAAGTGTGGATGTTACAAGAAAATGGTTACCTACAGAAGTAGGAGTAGTATCAACCTAAGCTGAAGTGGTCGAGTCTCCTTATTGATGGCAACGATAAACTTATAAGTGGCAAAAACTCAATACAACTAACCATAGAAGGTAGTACATTGACTGAAGTAGAATTATCAACAGGAACTGGAAAGGGTATAGACGTAAACTTCATGGATGTGGAAGAAGAGAAGAAAGGTATGGACTTAGAGCATGTGACATCAGCAGAAGATACATGAATGTGGACAATAATAATGATACCCGTTTTGAATCCTAGAATACCTCACAAAAGCACACTTAAGAGCTCTAAGAGCTAATTAGTCAAGTCCAGATGAGTGATCCAAACATAACAAATACAACCAAATACTCTCAGAGGAAGATGAACAAAACTCTTATTAGGATACAAATGATGGAGAGGAATGCCCTTAAAAAAAGACAGTTAATGGCATCTTGTTAATCAAATAAGTAGCAGTATGAACAACGTCATACCAATAATATTTTTGAACATTCATCTGAACCATAAGAGTACGCATAACATCTAGAATGTGACAATGTTTACGTTCAACTACCCTATTTTGCTGTGAAGTCTCATGTAAGATATCACAAAAAGTACGAAACTCAAATAATTCATATTACACATATTCCAAAACATTATCAGTGCGAAAGAAATGAGTAGTAATAAAAAACTGAGTTTTTTATTTCATAGAAAAAAAATTTAATTACAGTAAATACATGAGATCTATCTCAAAACAAATAAACCTATGAAACTTTAGAGTAATCATCCATAAAGATAATAAAGTAGCGAAAATCCAATACAAACGACACTTAAGTTGGTCCCAGATATTAGAGTGAATCAATTCAAACAACCTCTTATTAACAAAAGTAGATAGACGACGAAAGGTAGCACGACAGTGCTTACCTAACTTATAAAACTCAGAAGTTAAAAGACTCAACGGCTATCCATGACAGAGTTTGTTGTAACTTACTAGGATATGAATGATCAAGACGACAATGTCACCAAAAAGAAGACTCAACCTTTAACACAAAATATAGTAATTCCTTTGGAATCTGGTCCCAAACCAGTAGATAGAGGCCTTTTCCAACTTCACGGCCTAAACTAATTCTCTTCCGTGTCTATAGATCCTGAAAAACACAATGATATGAAAAGAAGATTACAAAATAGAACAGGATTTTTGTAATGACACTAATAGATAGAAGGTTAATAGGAAAATTTGAGACATAAAGAACTTTGTCCAGTGACAAATGAAAAGAGACTTAAATAGATCCAACCCCAATCATTAAAGATTGACCACTATTGACAATAGAAATAGAGTTGATATTAGATAATTGTGCCAATCTAGAAAATAAGTCACGATTACTTGTCATGTGGACGATGGCTAGCGAGACATGCACAAGTACCTGTCATAGAGACATGAGATGTAGAAGTAGTAAAAGTCTAAGACGTCAGGAATTGAAGGCAATGCTTATACTCATCTAGAGGAATGACAATCAACTTTGATATGGCTATATCACTCGTAGAGGTAGCTGCTGATGCATGTTGTGTCAACCTAGGTCTTCTAAACTTTGCCTAGCACTTCTCAGACACGTGGTTAGAACGACCACAATGTTCACAATGTTTGTTGCCCCGACTAAATCCTGAAGTACGTTCTTTCCTTGAAGTGCAACCTCGACCACGTCTACGTTCACAACTAATGCTCACCTTATGTCACGCCCCAAATTTTCCACAAAGCCTCAGAAACCAGGCCCACACTGGTCAAAACCACAAACCAAGGCTCCACTAGCCCAAAACCACAAACAACGGCCCTCAATGGCCAAAACCACACACAGTGAGTCGTGAAGTCCGACACCAGGCAACCAAACTCTGGCTACACGCAGTCCACCGAGGAGCGACCTCAGCATTCTGCACTGTCACGGTGTGCCACCCTATGCAGGAGCCAACCACCGTCCCGCGATTCCCCTCTCACAGGAGAACCCTCAGAAGCCAACCCCTCCATGGGAAGGTTGTCCTGTCTCTCAGGACGCTACCAGCTACGGGGCACGTGTCCCACCCGCACTGGCCATCACAGGGTACGCCTACTCAGGGTGTCCTCCACACACGGTGCTCAGGAGGGAGTGTCATACCTCCACACCCGACAACACCCGAGCCTCAGTGCTCACAGCGACAGCAGGAGTATCATACCTCCCCGTCATGCCACAAGACACCTCAACCCGCG
>JAMKQA010002646.1:0-33091 GCA_024699735.1 Posidonia australis
GCTATCATGTAAATATCGAAAACATGGAGCAAAACAGATCATTCATAAGATTTTAAGCATGCTTTTACTAAGTTCTGACATGAAATTTAGAAGAAAGCAAAGAGGAGGTAGAAAGCCTACCTCTCGATGTGTTCCCTCTTGCAATATCACAGATAAGCAAACCTCGTTGCTTTGGAAGGCTTCAGGATGCAAAGGGGTGCTCCAGGGAATGCAAATAAGATGCTGGACTGATGGAACAGCTCGTGCAGAGGTTGGGTTTTAGAGTAGAAAATGGCTGGGTGCAAGGATTCTGCTCAGAATTCTCAGTGCTCAGGATTTTGTCTCTCTTTTTGTCCGCTCGCAAAATGGTGCCTATGGGGGTCCTTTTATAGGGAGCTCCCAGGGATGAGTTACGGGTATATGGAGGGCCTTGCAGATGAAGAGCCTAGAATATTCCACGGCACATTCGCTGCTGGAGGTAATAGCCAAGGAAGGTGGAAAGCCAGCAGTCGCAGCCTTGTGCGCCAAGGAGGTGCGCTGGATAAGTGCGTCACCTATGTGTGCTAGGGAAGTGCGTTAGGTTGGTGTGCTAGCTAGGTGTGACGGGTTGATGTGTTAGCTAGGTGTGCTGGGTTGATGTGCTAGCTAGGTGTGCTGGGTTGGTGCTCTCCCCTATTGGTCTGGTTTTCTAACTGGGCTACGGGCTTGCTGTGGGCTTAGGGATTGGTCCAAAGGTCAGCCATATCCAAAGAAAAAAATGAGGCCTTATCAATGAACTACCTCAAAATCGGGGTGTCTACACTAGGACACACATAGATGGTGAGAGAGTGCATAATAGTTGCATCCATATGCATGTGCATTCATGCCACCATAATAACATTGCATCTATGTCTTGTTCTACTCACATCAGGTTTCCCTGATGCCAGTTTGTTTCTTATAGGTTAGCGAGCGAGTTCCTCTATCGGAGCTCGAGCGTCCCTGTTTTCTATTTCCCCTGTGGTGACAGATCTCAGCCATCCTTTTCTGAGTTACTCATCGTTGTCGACGATAGCTCGTCCAAGGACCCGTTCTTAGCCTTATCGCCACAGTCCAATTCTTACTCGCTCTCGTTCCACCATGGCCCAACGTCTTGGTGAGCCTTTGACTTCTACTGCTCCTGAGGTGACTACCTCTGCAGTCTCTCCTTTGACATTGATTTCTTCTACCACTCCATTAGGCAGTCGTTTCCCGATGGTCGGGAATTCCTCAGGCACCGAAAACTGGCAGGCTCACTCCACTGCGGAGCCAGTCATCAAGGCCGTCACTGTGACGGCCACACACATTCCGGAGACCCACCCTTTGTCTTATCCTCCGGTTGGACTTGCTACTTTTAGCACCCAGCCACCTACAGCGACATCTCTGATAGGATCTCTCTCTGCTGGACAGTCTGAAATCAAACCCTCACTGGATCCTTTACATCTTTTACTGTGGTCTCTGGTACTACTACTGACGAGTCTCGTGCCCTCCATGAGCAATAGCTTCTTGAGCTCACTCAAAAGCTTTAGGGCTTGGGTTTCTATATCCTTTCAGCTTCTGTTGCTCCTTTGGTGGTTCCAGAGGTCCCTGTGTTGCCGTCCCTTGCATATCATGTTACACCCACTGCATCACCTCCCAGACCATCGCCTCGGTTCTTTCGACTTCGGTGGTGGCGGGACTGACTCTGCCTGTAGCTTCCTCACTAGTCACCGCACGACATCTCCCCTATGCACCTGGTGGCTAGCCTGTAGTTTTGGCAGGGGCACAACACCCTCACGTCTCATTCCTCGGATCCGTCTTGGGACAGCAGCTGTACCCCACTCACACTCCACCTCACTTAGCACATCATGTATCTCCCCCTCCCTTCTTGCATTAGAACCAAGTTTCTGCATACACCCCACAGCACTTTGCACCAACACGCAGGTACACTAACCATCATGCATGAACACCAGTAGACGCGATGGTGGATTCGGAGGAGCACCTCGATGCAACCCATGTGGTGTACATAGGACCCGCCCTAGCTACATCACCCTCATCAGTCGCTCCAGATGCCCTCCACGCCAGGGTGGGCGATCTTGAGAAAGCACTTCGACAAGTGCATGGAGGAGACTGCCAGTCTTACCAATTCTGGGACCTCTGCTATTTCCTAGAGGTTACTCTCCCATCGAACTTCCAAGTTCCGAATTTTGAAAAGTACAATGGTAAAGGCTGCCCTATCTTGCATCTAAGGGCGTACTACGGAGATCTCGCAAAGCTCTAGGCTAACGAGAGGTTATTGATCCGTCTTTTCCAAAAAAGTCTAACTGGTCATGCACTAAAATGGTTCACCTCTTTAGATATGGCCCGGATAAAGACTTGGAATGACCTCAGTCAGGCGTTCTTGGAACAGTACTCCTTTAATTTCGACTTGGTCCCCAAGCATGAGGACCTTGCCACCATAAAGCAGAAGCCCCATGAATCATTTAGAGAGTATGTTGGGCGCTGGTGCGCTCTTGCTTCACAAGTTCGAGATAAACCATCTTATGAGGAATCCATTGAGATGGTTATCCATGGAGCGTAGCTAGCCACTGAGGGCCCTGCTTAGCATACAACCTATCACCACTTTCGCATCACTGATTCGTGTTGGTGCTCGTGTAGAAAGTTCGTTGTGTATTGGCAGCTTCTCTACGCTCACTACATTCGCCAAACAAGCCACGTCCCTTGCTTCCATCCCAGGAACAAGTGGTAGCAACACTAACATTGGCGCGAACGGTAATGCCAATAAAAGGAGGGATCCCCCCTGGAATGCCAATGCATACGTCAGATCTCCTGCAGCGCCTGTGGACACGGGATGTCCATCACAAAGCACTTTGTTTATGCACCCACACGTAGAGCACCACACACCTCACACATCACAACTGTTGTCGAGCCAGTGTATCTGATCGCACAGGCATGGCCAAGACCGTACCAAGGTCAGGCATGACCGCGCCGCCCAAAGCGCCGCTTCATGCCTCTTGTCGAACCATTGAGCATCGTCCTCTCTAAGGTACAGTCGCTTTTGAAGTTCTCGGAAGTCCACCCATCGCCGCATCCACTGCTGGGGTGGTACAAAGCAAACTTATTCTGCAACTTCCATCGCACTGCGGGGCACACGATGGATAGTTTCTTCTCGCTCTGGCATGCTATTCAGAACCTAATTGTCAATAAGGTCATTGTCATTCACACACAGCAGATGGAGTCAGCACCAGCCCGAACACAAGCATCTGCATCTATCCCTGATCCCCCTAGCATTGTTAGACAACCTCTCCCCGAGCATGACCGTCCAAATGCTCCAGGGACCACTGGGATCCATGTTCTTTTTCTCACCTGGTCCAATGTTCCCATATTGGACCCTTCGGATTTGATTCATGATTCGTTTACTTCGTTCCCACAGTCTTTGTATCACTTTTTCTCGAGGGTTCAAGCTCTATGGTGAATATGATCCAACTCACCACTAGACTAGAATATCCAGTAATCCCATTGGCACACCCACCATCACCTGGTGCTCCAGCAATCCTGCTAGTACACTCACCCCTACCAACCACATCAATGACCCTACTAGCACAATCCCCTCCATCTATGGCACCTGTCACCCTGCTAGTTCATCCCACCACACAGTCTCCCCAACCTGTATCCCTGCCAGTTTCACCAGACGTAAGCCTACCCCTTGTTCGGTTATTTTTACCCAAAATACCCATCGCATGCCCTATGAGTATGCCACAGAGATGTGTGCCAAGGTCACGTGTTCCAGGTAGGTATATAGGGCCCCACATCCTGAGCCTAAGCAAACCCGGCCAACTGTAGCTCCACCACAGCTAGAAAGCCAGCCAATGAAGCCCACCACTGACGAAGCCTTAGCAAAGTCCTCATCCACTATAGCCAATCCTGTAGTCAACATCGCTGCTCAACTTAAGAGGGTCATGGCCGAAATTTTCATTTGCGAATTGATCCACACTTCGGTCGAGCATCGAGAGGCTTTTCTCTGGGTTTTCCAGGCCACCCATGTGGCCCCCACCATAGAACCTACAGCCCTAGAAACAATGGTAAGCATGATTGCCACACCCCAGGTCATCTCCTTCACTTCCCAAGAATTACCTCCATCGGGGATCAATCACAACCAGCCATTATTCGTAATTGTTCAGTTTAAGAACTTCCACATCCCCCTTACTCTAGTCGATAATGGCGCAGGTGTAAATGTCTTCCCCTTGCATACAGCAAGCAAGCTCAGATTCAAAGCCGTGGATATTGTGCCAGCGGTAAAAGGGATGACGTCGTTCGACAACACTTACCACGATGCATTTCGCTTGTTGGTAATTCCCCTCGTCAGTGGTCCAGTTGAGTTTGACGTGGAATTCTACGTCATGGATCTTGAACCATCGTTTAATCTCCTACTTGGGTGCCCTTGGCTCCACAAGCATCAGGTCATCCCGTCCACTCTCCATCGCATGATCAAATTCAGCTGGGGCGATAACATTGTTACCGTCATGGCTGAATACTTTTAGAAGGAGAAGATCGATGCTGTGTCAACCTTGTCCCACCAAATTGTCTCCTTCGACTCCGAGCCCACAAATCTTCTATTCTAGGTTAATCGGTTTGAGTCGGTTAATTTCATTCCCGAATTTGAACGTGGTAGCTACCCACCTGTCTGTAGCAACTCCTCCAAGATAGTCGAGAATTTATGTCATCGCTGGGGATATGTGAAGGGGACACCTCTCGGGAAGTACGATCAGGGGATCGCGGAGCCTATTGCTGTCGAGGAGTGAAGAGATTGAGAAGGACTTCATTAGGAGCAACTGTGTCAAGAGGAATGTTCCCAACACATGCAAATATTGAAGCCGAACCACTCTTTCGCTTGCACTAACTTTGTTAGTGCAGGCATTCTCAGTCCATGGCAGAGCCTAGACTCGGTGGAGCTAAAACGAGACATTCTGTGAAGCACAGTTGAATGTGTAAGCATTGAGGATTACTTATTCGAAGAAGATGCCATGGAAGTTTCAGTTCTAGCCACAGCAGTTATGGTTCCAGCCCTTGCAGTTTCAGTTCCCACCGCAGTTCCAGTCACTGCGGTTTCGGTTCCAGTCACTGCAGATTCAGTTCCAGCCACTATAGCTACAGTTCCAGTCACCGTGGTTTCGGTTCCAGCCATCGTAGATTCAATTCCAGCCACTGCAGATTCAGTTCCATCTGTACCAATTTCCATTCCAACCACCATAGTTCCTGCCACAATCACTATGCCAGATATGACAGTTCCAGCTTCAGCCATAACCACAGCTCCAGTCACGTTATCAACAGCAGTAGATCCAGCTTTTGCATTAGTCCCCACCACGACCATAGTCACAACAGTGGTCCCAGAGGCAGGCTATGAAGCCTCCGTCGGACATCATGTGGCATATCCTCCTTCTCAGCATACTCTGACTCAAGTAATGCCTACCCAGATCCGATTGTTGACGTGGAGCGCCGACCCTTGTGTAGTACCATTGACATGCACTAGTGATGGTCTAGAGGATGTATATTACGTGGATCTCGCATCTGATGAGGACGAGGGAGTAGTTGTAGAGGCACAGATGGACGAGGTGCTCCAATGCGTGGAAGCTCTATTTCAAGAGCAGCTCGTCATCTTGGCAAAAGACAGCATAGAGGAAGTGAGGCGCTAGAAAGGCAAAGCAGTGATGATTGAAGTAGCCTCTCCCTCGTTGCAGGAAATGTAGGACCACTCCACCATCATGGTTCTGAAGGAAGAAGAAGAGACAGTTTGCTATAGATCAGACGAGTTAATCACTTTGTAGTCGGGAGGCAGGTCTAGATGGTACCAGCAGTTTAAGCCCCACCTTAAATAAGGTAAGGGTAAAAAAAAAAGACCCTGAGTTGAGCTCAGGGAAGAACGTAGGCGGTGTCACTCTAATCAGTTAGCAATAGGACAGTTGCCAATCAACATTACCCGTTGTAAATAGCAAAGAAAATCCCAAAAAATTAGAAAATCCAGAAAACCAAATAAAATTTAGAAAAACCAAAAAAATCAGCAATAAGTGAAGAAGCAGCATCAGAGAGTCAAGAAGCATTTGACTCGAGATAAAATACAGAACAGGGTGACACAAAGATTGCTTGCCTCCAGTACAAGAATACGAGGGTTAGTGTAACTCTCTTTCGGCACCAAAAGGGCCAAACATTAGAGTAGATTTGCACCATTTATACAGTGGATCCTACCTTTCAGAAGGAGATGTTGTCCGATCTCGTGGCCTATGAAGAGGAGGCTGACAACGGTGCACCTGGGGATGATGACGCGCTAGCAGAATTCCAGCACCATGACAATGACCCAGAAGTTCCGAATCTCCATGTGGAGGAGGAGACCGAACTGGTGAACATCGGGATCGTTGATGATGTTAAAGAATTACGCATCAGTGCTAAGCTCACCCCACAGTTGAGGGCAGAATTCATCGCCTTCCTCAAGGAATACGTAGATGTCTTTGCTTGGACTTACAACGACATGGTCGGTCTGGATATAGAGGTAGCAGTACACAATCTACCATTGAAGCTAGATGTCAAGCCCGTTAAGCAAAAGCTCAGACAATAGCGATCCCAGTGGCTGCTTAAATTTAAGGAGGAAATTATGAACAGCATAAGGTGGACTTCCTTAAAGTTGTCCTATACCCAAAATGGCTTGCAAATGTCGTCCCAATCCCAAAGAAGGATGAACGGGTTCGCATGTGCATTGATTATAAAGATCTCTACCGGGCGAGTTTTATGGACGACTTTCTACTACCTGACATTGATATCCTTGTAGGCAATACAGTCGGCCATAAAATGCTATCATTTATGGATGAATTCTCAGACTACAATCAAATCAAGATGGCAGAAGAAGATATGGAGAAGACATCATTCATCACCCAATGGGGAATCTTCTGCTACAAGGTGATGCCATTTGAGCTCAAGAATGCTGGGGCTACATATCAGAGAGCTATGACTGTGCTATTCCATGACCTCATGCACCAAGAGGTTGAAGTTTACGTTGATGATATGATAGCTAAATCCAAAGAGCCCGAGGATCATCTAGCCAGCCTGAGGAAGCTGTTTGATCGCTTGTGCAAGTACAAGCTTTGCTTGAACCCCAGTAAATGTGCCTTCAGGGTTTCATTTGGCAAGCTTCTTGGCTACATCATCAGCCAGAGGGGAATTGAGATCGATCCAGATAAGGCTCGGGCCATAATTGACATGCCTCCCCCAGCTACGGAGAAAGAAGTCAGAGGACTGCTAGGTCGCCTACAATATATCAGCCGGTTCATAGCACAGCTCAAACTAATCTGTGAGCCAATCTTCAAGCTCCTGAGGAAGAATGCACAGATCGGTTGGAATGAGGAATGTCAGGCAGCCTTTGACAAGATCAAATAGTTGTTAGCCAGACCTCTAGTGTTGGTCCCACCAAAGCCAGGGCGGCCCCTACTCCTATATCTATCTGTAACCCAACATTCCATGGGAGTAGTATTGGGCCAGCATGATGAATCTGGTCGCAAGGAGAGGGCGATATATTATCTGAGTAAGAACTTTAATGATTGTGAGGCTAGGTACACTACCATAGAGAAGGTCTGCATATCTCTAGTCTGGGCAACTCAACGCCTAAGGCATTACATGATGGCATACCCAGTCCTACTCCTTTGTCGCCATGACCCTATGAAGTATTTGCTCCAGAAGCCGATGCTGGTAGGACAGTGTGTCAAGTGGCAGGTGTTGTTATCCCAATATGACATCACCTTCATCACACAAAAATCCTTAAAGGGACAAGCAGTAGTTGATCATTTGGCCGAGCTACATATTCCAGAGTACCAACCCTTGTGGACCCAATTTCCAAACGAGGATGTGCTATTCGCCGAGGATAATGATGATGAATCGAAGATTGCCGAGGAGAAGGATCAATGGCACTTATACTTCAATGGTGAAGTCAACAAAAGAGGAATGGGTATTGGCGCTGTACTAGTAGCCTCCCAAGGCCAGATGACTCCCTACGCAAGGAAATTAAATTTCAAATGCACAAATAACGAAGTTGAATATGAGGCGTGCATATTGGGACTTCAGATGGCCTTGGAGCATTGTGTTCGCAAGTTACTTGTGCATGGCGATGACATGATGATTATCGCATAGGTTAACAGCGACTGGAAGACCAAGGATCAAAAGATCATCCAATACTATGCCCATCTTATGAAGCTCGTGGCAGAATTCCAAGAGGTTCATTTTTCCTTTAAGAATAGGGCCAAGAATGCCTACGCAGATGCCTTGGCAACCTTAGCATCTTGGCTCTCGATACCAGAAGACCATGCAGTGGATGTGTCAGTTACAAGCATGGATCAGCTAGCACACTGCATGAGCATAGAGGAAGCAGACACACTGAAAGAACTCCCGTGGTACCATGACATTAAGGTTCTTTTGGAAACCGGGAACCTCCCTCCTCAGGTGTCAACAACAGAAGCAAGGACATTGAAGCGCTTGGCATCTAGCTATGTACTCGGGGCCGACCATTTGTACAGGAGATCCTATAACCAAATGCTCTTGAGATGCTTGGATAAGAAGGAGGCCGATGTTGTCATGTTACAAGTCCATGCTAGGAAATGCGGGCCACACATGAATGGAGTTCTATTAGCCAAGAAGATCCTATTGCAAGGCTATTATTGGTCGACCATGGATGAAAATTGCTGTCAGTTTGTGCGAAGGTGTCATGCCAGCCAGATCCATGGGAATCTAATCTATGCTCCCCTGCAACAACTTCACAGCATGTTGTCACCATGGCCTTTCTCCACCAAGGGAATTGACGTCGTCAGTGCCATTCATCCAGCAGCGTCTAGTGGGCATCGTTTCATTCTGGTGGCCATTGATTACTTCACAAAGTGGGTTGAAGCGGTGTCATACAAGACTGTCACTGCTGCAGTGACAGAGAAGTTCTTGAAGAATAACATCATATCGCGATATAGGGTTCCACACGCAATAATATTGGATAATGGGAAGAACTTTATAGCCAAGAGGGTCGAAGATTATTTACATAATTTCGACATTAAGCACCACCATTCTTCACATTACCGCACCCAGATGAATGGAGCGAGTGAGTCAGCCAAAAAGAACATTACCAAGATACTAACGAAGATGGCAGAGACTCACAAGGATTGGCATGAAAAGCTTCCCTATGCATTGTGGACATATCGAACTTCTATCCGGACATCCACAGGCGCCACTCCTTTTTCTTTAGTCTATGGCATGGAGGCTGTGCTACCGATTGAGGTGGAAATCCCTTCCTTGAGGATCTTGAAAGAAGCAGAACTTGAAGAAGCTGAATGGTTGGGCGATCACTTCGCGTAGTTGAATTTGATAGATGAACATCAACTACAGGCCCTACACCATGCCTAGTGTTATCAAAGGAGGATGGTAAGATCCTATCAGATGAAAGTCCTTTCCAGGGGCTTCATGCCCAGAGACTTGGTCTTATGGGCCATCCATCTCCCTGACTCTTGCGGCAAATTTAGACCCAATTGGCGTGGTCCTTATATCATCAAACAAGTATTATCTGGGGGAGCGGTAATTCTCGAAGACATGGACCGCATTGAGCAGTCAAAGCCGGTCAATTTGTGTTACCTAAAGAAATACTACCAATGATGAAGAGTCGCATCCTTGCCTTGCAAAGCATTCTAGCTGCATTCACACATGTTTTATTCTTTCTATTCACACATTTTTTACTTCATCCCGTACTCATGTTTTCTTTTTCCTTTTTACACTCGTTATGCATGCATTGCATCAAAAAGCACATGAAAAAGAAAAAAAACATGCATCCATGCATAAGTGCATCTGCATCATAGGCCGATGATGAAAATTGGAATAGCTAGCCTATTTGGGAAAGGGGCTATAGCTCTTCAGTTGATACTACCTAGACCATCTAGCAGGCAAGGGAGCCACCACCCAACCATGGTTAGACGAAATGTCCAAGCTCCTTAAGGACTTACACCTCCAAAGGGAGATAAAATGTTAGGAGCAAGCATGAGTGTGAGCCAAAATAGAAAAATAAATATATCCACAAGGGCACAAAAGAAAAAAGGAAGACAGAAGTTGAAGACAAAAGTTATCCCTAAGTGAGAGAGGCAAGTAGGTCAACTCTACCCCTATCACATACCTTGGGGAGAAGTGGAAGCAAGCATCCAATGAATTCAAATGACCAAAGGGACTAGCCACCCCTCACATACAATTCCACCAGTTCCCTCCAAATCCAGATGCCCATTACCCCCAAACAAGGGTTAGAGCGAGCCCACAAGCCTAAGAGGGAGAAAAGAAACAAGCCAAAAGTTAAAAAGTAGGTTAAGTCTCCAAGAGTTTGATACATAGCCTAACCTACTAAATCACTCATTTTGGAGAGCCACCAACACCTAGAAGTCTGGGTAGTGCCTTGTGAATCAAGGTCTTCGCCTCTTTCATAACAAGCGTCATTAGCATTCCAAATCCTAAGGGCGATATAATATGACATTACCATTCCTGCATTCATTATCATTCATTCACTTTGTGAGGTTGTGCTTGATCTTAAGCCAAGGGAATGTTAGCTGCTCTTTCGCTAAAAATCTAGCAGAGGATACTGTACACCAGAGGCATGTTAGTTGCCTTTATGGTGATAACTTCCTCCGTCAATCAAGGGGATGTTAGCTGCTCTTCGGCTAAAGATCTAGTTTGGGATACCGTATACCAGGGGCATGTCAGCTGCCTTTATGGTAACAACCTCCCTTGTCAATCAGAGGCATGTCGGCTGCCTATTGGTTGACCATCTTTGGGACAGTTTCTTCATCTAAGACACGCTGACCGCTCTGTTGCTCAAGCCTAAGAACGAGGACACCGGCAACCTTATCCCTCCGAGATCAGAACAGGATTTATGATAAATCCAAGAGAGATAAATCACAAAACACGACGATTCATGACGGAGTATTGGGGGGTTATAATCACAACTTCTGACCTTGGTCATGTTCCCGCAAAATTAGCAAGATCCTTCCTATGTCTTGCATATAACTTCAGAGTAACCATTCTAGCGGTGTAAACCGTATCATCAAACTGTACTGTATTCCTCTTGGGATTAAGTGGAACAGATGATTTCCTTGTACACTCAATGTTGGCTCTGTCACCGAACAATCCCAGCCATCAGGGTTTGATGGCCATTTCTCACTGATTTGACACTTGATCTACTCTAGATGGTGGCATAGATCTTTTCTCGAGGCTTGGCACTCGAATTAAACCACTCAATAGCCTGTAGTTTGGTTTGATACGTCCTGATGGTCATTGAGTGGTTTCCACAGCCTTGGGTTGCTCTTCCTTATTTTCAAAGCATTCCTGCGGCACTCAGACTTCTTAAGTTATGATTATATGGAACAAAGCCATTTGTCTAATTGAAGGTAAATATTTTGATAATGTTCCGTAGGAGTTCTTCTTCCCAGTCGGGAGTGGCCTGAGTCAAGAGAAGCCAAAGCTTCCCTATTCGATCATGGGTTTCCCCACGATGGTTGTACCGGCACATTGCTCAGATGTTCTCCAGATATGGATTGGGAAATTGACGGACACTAATTGTGACAAGCTACGAACTTGGGGTATCCCCTCAAAGATGCGCACCTCATTGGGTGATGAGTTGTGGTTGAAAGGTTTTGTGGTCCGCTTCTAATGCGAGCTAGTTTTCAGCCACGGTCGGACCGTTGTGAACATTGAGGTTGCAGAGATGGCTTTGGTAATGGTAACATGTCAGATAGACTTGGCTCTAGTTATCCTGGAAGAGATTTATTGGGCCCTAGATCGGTCATTACGTTGTTGTCGACATTTCTATGGTTGCGAAGCTTTTGTACAGTTGTGGTTGGTCGCTCATCTGGGTGTGGAGATCTTACGCCTTTAATGGTCAGCCTTTGAATCTTATTGCCAAAGTGGTCATGCTCGCACCCTCACATCAGTTCACAAGGAGTATGAGCGGCTAGAGAGCTTGATAGAAGACAAGGTGACCTGGCACATCATTCCTTCGGTAGCTCATAATTTTGAGGCTTTCTTCAATATTGCCGACACGCAGCTTATCATCCTACCGGGGCTGACTGGTGGTGTTTAGTATCATCCAGTCTGGGTGATGCGGCAGTTTGGATACCAACAGGATTCCTTCGTTCAAGGGTTAATGCCTGTTCGGTTTCAGGAGTACCCTTTGAGCACTTATGCCATGACTAAGGAGCTATCACGCCTATTAAATGGCTCCATCTGATCAGACAGTCTCATAGTCATAAAAGGGAAGGGTTGTTCAGCTAATTATGAAGCCGAAATTGAAGAAACCTGGCCGATCTTGTGGAGCAGCTCCAAGCCACACACTATTTACCAAGGCTAGAGGCTCTAAGAGGTCTAGGGATGATGCAGAGTCTTGATATCTATGCCGTACTATTTGTTGAACAGTATAATCACTACATTGTATTTGATTACAATAGTGCGTTCATTGAAACACTTGTATTAGTTTGATTGGATGCTTATGGTTGATTTGAAGATGGAATTGTCATGACTGTAACATGTGCTTGGCTGTTTCAAACTTCTGCCTGTTGACTTTGCACTGGGGTGTGCCCAGCAAATAGCCAAGAATATTATTTTAATTTGGCACCAATGCTTGGACAAACCAAGCCATCATAGACTTCTGTATCAGGTGGGAGGGATCCCAGTATCCATCCAAGATTCGATCCGGACGGACGAATCTCGGTGCCACCTTTTGCCTGTGAATTTCGACCTTGACAGGTGGATTCAAGGCACCCCTTTTCCATCTTGTTCTAGACTATCAGACGGAGTCTAGATGGTCCCATCCCAGGTTCAATCCTAGCAGATGAATCTCTGTTCCACCTCTTGCCTTTGAATTCTGACGCTGACAGGCGGATCCAAGGCACCCCATTCCATCTTCTTCTAGACAACCGGACGGAGTCTAAATGGTCCCATCCCAGGTTCGATTCGGACGGACGAATCTCGGTGCCACCCTATGCCTTTGAATTTCGACCCTGATAGGTGGATTCAAGGTACCTCTTTTCCATCTTCTTCTAGACTACCAGACGGAGTCTAGATGGTCCCATCCCAGGTTTCATCCGGATGGACGAATCTCGGTGCCACCACCTTGTCTTTGAATACTGACCCTGACAGGCAGATGGAAGGCCACTTTTCTATCTTCTTCTAGGCTACTAGACGGAGTCTAGATGGTCTCATCCCAGGTTCCATCTAGACGGACGAATCTCAGTGCCACCCCCTTGCCTTTGAATTCCGACCCTGACAGGCGGATTCAAGGCCACTTTTCCATCTTTTCTAGGCTACCAATTGGAGTCTAGATGGTCCCATCCCAGGTTCGATTCGGACGGACGAATCTTTGTGCCACCCCCTTGCCTTTGAATTCCTACCCTGATAGGTAGATTCAAGACGGAGTCTAGATGGTCCCATCCTAGATTCAATCCGGACGTATGAATCTCGGTGCCACCCCCTTGCCTTTGAATTCTGACCCTGATAGGCGAATTCAAGGCCACTTTTCCATCTTCTAGGCTACCGGATGGAGTCTAGATGGTCCCATCCTAGATTCGATCTGGATGGACGAATCTCGGTGCCATCCCTTGCCTTTGAATTCCAACCCTGATAGGCGGATTTAAGGCCTCCCCTTTCCATCTTCTTCTAGACTATCTGACAGAGTTTAGATGGTCCCATCCCAGATTCGATCCGGACAGATGAATCTTAGTGCCACCCCTTTACCTTTGAATTTCGATTCTGATTGGTGGATTCAGGGCCACTTTTCCATCTTCTTCTAGACTACAGGACAAAGTCTAGATGGTCCCATCCTAGGTTCGATCCAGACGGATGAATCTCGGTGCCACCCCTTGCCTTTGAATTCTAACCCTAATAGGTGGATTCAAGGCACTCCTTTCCATTTTCTTCTAGACTACTGGACGGAGTCTAGATGGTCCCATCCCAGGTTCGATCCGGACAGACGAATCTCGGTGCCACCCTTTGCCTTTGAATTTCGACCATGACAGGCAGATTCAAGGCACCATTTTCCATTTTCTTCTAGACTACCGGAGAAGGCCTAGATGGTCCCATCCCAGGTTCGATCCAGATGGACGAATCTCAGTGCCACCCTTTGCCTTTGAATTTTGACCCTGATTGGCGGATTCATGGCACCCTTTTCCTTCTTCTTCTAGACTACCGAACGGAGTCTAGATGTTCCAATCCCTGATTTGATCTGGACGAACGAATTTCGGTGCCACCCTTTGCCTTCGAATTCCGACCCTGACAAGCGGATTCAAGGCCTCCATTTCCCATCTTCTTCTAGACTATCGGACGGTGTCTAGATGGTCCCATTTGAGGTTCGATCTGGACGGGCGATTCTCGGTGCCACCCCTTTGTTTTATGAGTCCCTTCCTTCTAATTAAGTCACAAAACCCTAAAAATTCCTATAATAATTAAAATCCTAATTTAAAACCAACTAATTAAGTCACAAAACCCTAAATTAATTAATTCACAAAAACCCTAAAATAATTAAAATCCTAAAAACCCTAATTTAAAGTTACTTAATTAAACACAAAAGACTTTAACTTAAAATCACATAATTAAACAAATCCCTATAAAACCGTAATTTAAAAGCAACTAAACTTCAAAATCACGAAATCAAAATTTAATTAAAATCACCAAAACAAATAATTAAAGTACCTAAAATAAAACCAAAACCCTAAAACCTAAAACAACAAAAACAAAAAAACTAAACCAAAAGGCCAAAAAACAAGACCCGTTAAGCCCAATACACCCATGGCATTTTTCTCAACCAAAACTTAGGCAAATTAAGAAAATAATTCCAGCGACCTCACGACACCCAACTGACCCATCTCCTTCCTTCCCCAACTACCAGCCACGATGCCCATGATGCCACGATCCCCCTCACACCTTCCACCTCTCTTAAAAGCAGGAGAAACGACCCAGAGAAGGGGAGGAACTGACTAGAAGAGTAGGAGGGGAAGAACGGAGGAATTGTCGGAGAGACCACCTTCTAAGCCTTTTCTTCCACTCCCCTCATCCAGAGCGAGCCTTAGCAATCCCCTACACCCAGACCATCTCCTCAGGCCCCTCTCTAAGCCTCAGAGCTACCTGAATTGCCGCCACCATAGTCACCGGACCAGAGGAGCGTCACCATTCAACCTCTCCTAGAGAGACAACCGCCATCATCCTAGGTAATTTCCGCCCCCTCTAGTTTTCAATTGTACTCCTTTAGGCACATAGAATCTCCCGTGTCCTTCAAATTTCGCTCCGGCGGAATGCATAGGCCCTGTGCACCGTCGTTTCTGCCTCCAATGGTGGGTTCACCACCATCGGTGAGGCCAGGGGCCTCCTTTTCCTCCCTCTTTCTCCTTGAGCCTCCTTCGCTCAAAGGAGGACTCCATGGCCTTCCTGTGGCCAAATGATCGCCGTCGTCACCGCTGCACCCATCGCCGGAGGACGAGACGGGGAGAGCCCTTCAAGCCACCCTAGCCTCCAGCGACCCCACTAGGATCAACCTCGCGCTTCCACGGAGCTTCTCAGGTGCTCGCTGCGTCGTCCCAATTGCCACATCGCCACCAGCTCCCTCCGCTGTCGTCTTCTCTGGTGTCGACCGCCACATCGCCACCAGCTCCCAGTCCTACCCTACGCCTTGAAGAAGCTCGCCGTGATGCCCTCAAGCTTCTCCGTCCACCGCGACTGCCTTCCTGCTGTCACAGCGCCGTTGGAGGCCCGCTGGAGTGGGAGCACCGTCAATCCACCGGTGATCTTCGAAACAACCTGATTTAACATTAATTTTTTTAGTTTTCAATAATTACAGATAGGTCCGGATTATCATTACATTTAGGTCCCTGGAATTTCTTTTTGGTCCTAGGATCTTACATTTAGGTCCTGTGTTTAAACCCCTGAATATTTAAATAAGTTTCATTCCTTCATTATTCTTATAAATATTGAATGATTTGTCATGTTTAAATTTAAATTTCATTTTTAGTCCCATAAAAGTTTGTTTCTTCATAGTTAGACCCCTGCATTCTTGTTTTCATTGCAAGTGAGTCCTAAGAATTTATTTTGTGACCCCAGAATTCTTTTTTTTTTAAATTGCATTGTAAATATTGCACATTTTGTCCTATTTAACTTTTAATTCCATTTTCAGTCCTATTCATGCATGTTTTATCACACTTAAGCCCCTGAGATCATGTTTTCTTTGCATTTAAGTCCTGAGCTTTTGTATTTTGCCCGTAGAGTTCTTTGAAAGGAGTTTCCTTTCTACAATTTGCATTCAAGACCTTATAGTTATCCATAATTACACTGATCATGTAAAAATCTTAATTTTTATCACATTTTGGTCCTGAAATTTTGTATGTTAGCCACTAAACTCCATCCATAGTGTTTTCTGGATAGAAATATTTATACCTAGGCCCCTGAATTTTTCTTAAATCATTAATGATGGTCTTAATTGCATTTTAAATCACATTTTAATATGTTTCCCATTTATTGATCACATGTGCATGTAAAAGCATCACCTGAATAAAGTTTTGATCAAAAAACCATGTTTGCAATATAAATGAATATCTGATTTCACATTTTAGTTAGATTTGCACCTTATGTGGGAATTTTACATAGTAGACCCTGGATTTTCAATAAATTACCAAAAGTACACTTCTCACACTTGTCACACCACACAACCATAGTTTCTTTAAATCCTACATCCTAGCATTAAGATAAGACTTTTTAGAACACATTTAAACCATGATCTTCCCTTTTTTGTGAATTTTGCACATTAGACCCTGAGTTTTCAGGAATTTATCTAGGTGCCATTATCACACACCTCAGTGCCACATTTTCCTTTGGTCCTTCATTTGCACACTAGGATAGGAATTTCTGAATGTATTTTGGTTCAAATTTTCATCTTTCACTGTGAATTTTGCATTTTGGCCCTTGTACTTTCTCCATATTGTGCTTACATCATTTTATTGTTTTTGAGACTTTGCCTACGGTGGCTATGCCAGTGGAACCCTTGCGCAGCTCTCCTACAGCTCAGTGTGCGAAAACACACGAGGAGATCCGATATGGTCACGACGAAAATGGTGAATCCGGAGGATGCGACTAGACTCGGAAACACCAAGGGAAAACAAAAAGGATAAGGAAAGGAGTCGCCACCTAGTCTTTTAATGGAAAGACGAGGAAAACCAAAAAAACACAAGAAAATCAAGAAACTAAACAAAATGCGGAATGCACGTGTGATCCGTGCCTAATAGACAATGCACAAATGAATGCAGGCCAGAGAGAGGGTAAGGATTCTGGTTACACATGGGGAAGGGGTTAGGCACCCCCATGCGCCCGAGAAAACTCGATCTTTCTAGGTTTCCAACTGTCAATGGTCTGCTAAATGTATGCTTGCTTATTCTATAGCTCATGCATGAAGATGACTAAAAACATGCCAAATCAAAGCAAAGAAAAGGAATCAAGGGAAAAAGTTAATCCAAGGGTCAAATGTAGGTATTGTTAATGCCGCTTTACTGTATGCCCTTGGGCGATGTGGAAAATCGTGAAAATCAAGAAATTCTCTGGAAGCGTCTCACAAAACAGCGAAAATTGGGATAAATCCGAGAAAATCAAAAAAGGGAAAATAATCCTCATTTCGGGACAATATCGGCTTTGACAAGCCTTTTACAGGGAGAAAACCATGGCAAAACAGCGAAAATTGGGATAAATCCGAGAAAACCAAAACAAGTGAAAACCATGGTAAACCGAGGAAAATCCGGAAAACAGGGAGAAAACCAAGCTGGAATCAAGCTGGGAAAGCATGCACAAAGCCAAGTAGAAAAGACAAGAAAACTTATGCGGAAAGATGTGAAAAGATATGCAAAATGCATGTGTGAGTGCAAATATGAAAACTCCAGGGGGTTTTGTGGAAGAATCGCAAATTCCGAGGAAAACTAAAGTTCAGAAGCCCAAATCATCAAAAAATACATAGGAAAACATATTCTATGCAAGTATGAAGAATTCTGGGGTCAAATGTGCATATGTGTGCAATCCTAGTCAAAATTAAGTTTCCTAGGGGTCAAAATGCAATTTTACCACTAAAGCATGCATTTAAATCAATTCTACATAAAATCAGGGTAGAAATGCAAGGAAAATGATTAAGAACGGTTCCATAAAGTTTTAGGGGCAAAATGATCATTTTACGCCTGAAAACAGGTAATCAGAGTAAAATCAATGAAGTACAGGGGCTAAACTGCAAATTACCCAGCAGAAAAAAAGCATCCAGAAGAATTTTAGTAAAGACAAAGGGTTAAAGTGCAATTTACCCTGAGAAAACATGCTTCAGAAAAGATTTCAAAAACTCCAGGGGTTTAAATGCAAATAAACCACAGAAATGTGCATTCTGGAAAGTTTCAATAAAGTCCAGGGGTCTAAATGCAAATTAACCAGCAAAAACATGCATCCAGAAAAGTTTCAGAGAATCATGTGGGCTAAAGTGCAATTTAACCAACAAAAACAAATTTCCAGCGAGTTTCAAAAGAATACAGGGGCTTACATGCAAATAAACCATCAAAAATGAGCATTCAGAAACATTTTAAGAAGTGTAAGGGTAGATATGCAATTTTCACAGTAAAAAATGAATTGTCAGAAAGATTCCAAGGAAATCTAGGGTCTTCTATGCAATTTGCCTGAAACAAAATACATTTTAAAAATTCTTGAGGGCTTTTAAAACATTATTTTAAATGTTCAAGGTAAAACATGTAATATTTTCAGTTAAAACTTTATTCGAAAGATTTAAGAAAAATGACTGAAGGACCTATATGTAATAAAAGGACTTAAAAGTAATATCAGAAGGATATAAATGCAAGAAGAGTTAAAACTTTTGAATTTTATTAAAAAAAGCTTTTATGTTTTTTTATTTTATTTAAAAAGAACACGACAGCACTGGCGATGGAGCTTCGCCGCCGGCAACCTTCAGAGGGGCTGATCTTAGATCAGATTCCACGGGAGGCAAGAAGGAAGAAAAAGAGGAGGATCCAATGGAGTGGATCGAAATCCTGACGGTTGGGTCAACCCTCCCACCTCGCTTGCCGTCGAGGCTGCTCCGGTGACGTACCCGAGGAGGTTCGAGGTGCTCGAGGCGATGGCGCTGCAATCCGATGATCTAGAGGGCTTCGGGGCATCGGGAGGAACCCCCTCCCCTCTCCTGGAACTGAATGGAGTAGCAGGGGGCTGTGTCAGTCGTCGGTGGTCTGTCTCCGGCAAGCTCGGTTGCTGCAACGCTCTAGTGGTTAGGGCGCAATCCTGGAGGTTCCGGAGTGCTTGGGGAACGTCGTAGAGTGATTGTGGGAGCTCGGAGCAGCGTGGGGGGCTGGAGGCTCACGCTGCTCTACCAGATCCCATCGTCTTCTCCAACGACGGCAAGAATGGTGCGTTCCTCTGACGAGTGGCGTACTGGCTACTGGGAGAGATGAAGCGGCGATCCAAGGGGCAGTGAAGCACCAAGGAGGCCAGGGAAGGTGGAGAGAAAGATCAGGGGCCCAGGATGTTTCCTGGATCACCCCTCCCCCCCCACCTCTGTTGCCGGAGAATGGCGACGGCGGGACATAGTGGAGCTTCTCTGACCAGGGGATCACTTTGGATCCCCTGGTACTACTCTAGGAAGAGAAGGAGACCTAAGGGACTAAGAATTTAACAGCTAGGAGGGATCAGGGGGTGAACCTGGCTAGAGATGCTTCGCCGAAGCTCTGGAACACACTACTTTTCCTCCCCGCTGACGTTCCTCTCACTCTGGAATTCTCTCGCTCTCAACCCTTGGCTCTCTCGTGCGGTCCAGGCCTTTCTTTCTCTCTTCCCATTCACTGCCTCTACCTCCCTTTATAGGTGAACCCAACAATCCAGAACGACAACCGTAACGAACTGCAATAGAAACCCGACATCTCATAACCAACCAGCACCACGGCTGTCCCCCACGCACCTCCATCTTGCCTGCCCATGCGCCGACAGCGATCAACGGCTGTCCAAGCTCGCGATGACATATCCAGTGGCACTGGCTCGAGCCTGGTTGCTGCTGGTCAACTTGGTGAGATGGGCTAGACACGGTTGGGTTGTTACTGGCTGGTAATGTTGAGGAAGAGGAGGGAAATGATGTGTTGAATCATGGTTTTGGCTTGGTTAATTTGGAAGAAGAAGAAGAAGAAGAAATGGGTTGAATGATGGGTTGATTCATGGGCCTAAGTGGGCTTAATGGGCCTTGGTGGATTTGATGGGCTTTCATGGGCCTAAAGGGCCTTCACGGGCTTTGGGGCTAAGGTGGACTCAATTGGGCTTAATGGGCCTATGTGGGCCCCCATGGGCCCAAATGGGCTAAATGGGTTCGAAAAAAGTTAAATGGGCCCAAATAAGTCTTGTGGGCCCAAGTAAGCTCAATTATGATTTAATGGGCCTATGTGGGCCTTTCTAGGCCCATGTGGGCTTCCATGAAGTAAATGGGCCCAATGAGGGTTAGAGCTCAGCCACCACATCTCTATTTTGTAAAATCAGAAAATTGGGGTTTCTACACCGACTACATGTTTTCATGGAAACAACATTTTCCTGACATTTTGCATACATTCTGGCATACCTTGGACCATGCATTATCTCCATTCATGCATTTATCACATTTGACCACTGAAATGACAAAATTACCCCTGTGTCATCAATTCATGCACATACATGTTAGTTATTGCACCAAGTCATGCATAATATCTGTCCAAAGCATTCCTTGGAATCTTTTACCCATTTAGATACATCTTCATGCATTCTATATGGTTTTGCTGCATTTGCACATTAGTCCATCCCTTTTGAATAAGTCTGCATTTCATGTTTTCTTCCATGGATTTTTCTTCTACCTGTTTTCAATGTCCTTCATTTGATATTCGATTTGACTATCTTTATTCCATATTTTCGGATTTTTCGATTTGATTTGGATTTCATCACCCGAGGGCGTACATTAACAAGCCTGAAGGCCGACATTGGCCCCACCATGGATTATTTTCCCTTTTTTATTTTCATGTCCTTTTCCATGATTCCGATGACTCGGGTTGACCCCACTTTCTATCGTTTTGACATCAGTAAGGTTTTTTGAACCATTGTTTTACAATAACATCGTCATTTTATGTGAATTTCTTCTCACCTCACCATTTTCCTATTTTATGTGGATTTCTTTGTAATTGTTCTGTTTGGATTTCTATGGTGTTTTCTGCACTTCTAATGATTTGGGTCTGTTGTATTTTTGATCCCCATGACATCAGTATAGTTTTCTAAACCATTCTTTACAAAAGCGTTGTCATTTTATGTGAATTTCTTCACATGTCACAGTTTTCCTGTTTTATGCAGACTTCTTTGTAGTTTTCCCACCTTGATTTCTGCGATGTTGTCTTCGATTCTGATGACTTGAGTCATTTGCATTTTGACATTCTTGGGACTTGTATGATTTTTCGGGCCATTCTCGCCAAAAACCTTGTCATTTCATGTGATTTTCTTTGTTATGTCATACTTTGTGATTTCATCATTTCATGTGGATTTCTTTGCAGTTTTCACGTACCATCTCACACATTCATCTAGTCTTGTCTTGGCATTCATATTAGCATGTTTAGAGCACTATCTAGGTTAACAAGCATTCACCTAGCCTCTAGTAAACGAATTAGACTAGAAAGATTGAGTTTCTCGGGTGTATGGGGCTGCCTAACACCTTCCCCGTGCGTAATAGGAATCCTTACCCATCATCTAGTTGGCAGACATCTGGCCTTCATATTTGCATCTTATTCATTCACTTTTAGTGATTTTCCTCGCCTTTCCCTTAAAAGACAAGGTGGCGACTCTTCTTCTTTTCCGTTTTTTATCCAGTCTAATGCCTTCGCCATCCTGGCATGGCTGTGGCCTCCTCCCTCTGGCACGACCTAGCGCCGGATCCCCGGGTCGGGCATGGTCATAGATGGCGACATGAGACTCACACCTTCCATCTTCCCTTCGGCGAGATGATGATTCTGTCAGAGCACTGGCCGCTACTGACGGGCTTCTACTTTGGGAAGGAGCCTATAGTTGGGAAGGCTACCTTAGGATTGGCCAAGGTCACTGAGCTCCTAGGTCGTGAGTGTCCATCGCTGACCTAGTCTACGCACTACCTTCGTTACAGCTAGATCAGAGAGTGGTACCTGTTATGGCCAAATCCTGCACCAGGATCAAGGGAGGCGGAGTTTGTGCTACACCACTTCCTGATGGAGTTGATGTCCCTCCTTTTTTGCGACACCTCTGGGTATTGCGTTTCGACGGACTGGCTGATATCCCTCATCGACCTGGACCACCTAGACCGGTATGGTTGGGGCGGTGCCAGTTATACTTATATGCTCTACGACCTGGATAGCATTGTAAAGAGCAATCAACGGTCCCACGTGGGGCTCTACCCACTGCTGACGGTAATCTCCCGTGTCCTCTTTAGTTTAACAGTATGATTATGTCTTGACCTGTTCTTCTGTATTTGTAGTACTGGTGGATGGAGCATTGCATGCGGGGGCACTATTTCTTCCACCTTCGCCCTAGATTTCTCCCGCTCCTACAGCAATGATGCGAGCGAGACCACCGTACAGCAGTCGAGGTATGCAGCTATGAATCATATCACTATCTTCTGGACCTCCTGTCAATTCATGATGTGAGTTTGCAAACCATGCCTTTGCTTATTTTTTTCACTGCTTCCTGATATCCTGCTAGATTGACTTGTATTCTATTTCGCCTTGTACAAGTCGAGCTAAGGCCATTTAAGTGGTACACTGGGCTAGATTGGGAGCCTTTGAACTCCGCCCAGACCTTCCACCAGAAGTAGATGAGGTTCTTCTGCTTCAAGAAGTTCGTGTTCTACCTGCCAGGCCGGGTTCACCATCAATTCACCCCAGAGTTTGGTATTCCGCTTCCACCTCCCATCGAGATGGTACCTCGAGCCACCACCTATGTGCGAGCTTGCTCCATTGCGGCGGAGATCATTGTTGATCGATGTTGGTACATCCTCTATCATGCTAGTTATGATGAATACCAGAAGTGGTACGAGCGTGCCTGCAAGCCGTACCTCTTCGAGGAGGAACCCTAGGAACAACAACGGGATATGTGGTTCTCGGAGAACTAGGCTGAGGTAAGGTCTACTTACTACTTGTGGCATAAATTGATCTTATGATTCTGGCCGTTCTGACATAGCTGATTGCTTTGTTTCAACGGTTCGAGGGCAGGCTGAGCGACTTCTACGCTCAGATGCGACGGGCCAAGGTAATGAATTCTCTCCCTCTGCTTTAATTCTTAACTATTCATATCTGATTATTCTGACAATAGCTTCTTTATCTGTGACAGGCCCAACGAGAAGCCCGTGGGGAGGTAAGCATTTTCCTTACTCTGTGTTTACCACATTCTGCAAATGTACATGACTGACCTTCTTATCACAGGAATACCGGCTGGAGGACGTCGTCCTCGGGGGTAGTGGCAATGAGGCTGACCCCGACCTTGAGGATGATACCTCTACTGCAAGGGACCTGATGGATGCTTCCACTTCTGCACCTTCCTGTGCTCGTTCGGCCTCACCTGCGACTGCCTGTCGGCTCCAACGCAAAGGTGAGCGTGGCTCTCCTTGTGCCTCCCAAGGACAGGAATAAGATGAAAGTGAGGATGAGGCTTGGGAGTAATCTGCTCAATGACTTGTATCTCTTGTGTTGTATCTGTAAACATCTTTGACTGTAAAGCTAGTTTCTGTAAACCTAAATTGTTCTCTAAGTGACCGCTTTTGGATGAAGGCTTTCTAAATTGCTTGCCTTTAGTTGTTTGGCTTGAATGTGCTTTGTATGTAGAACAACAATGGCTCAATTCTTTTTGAGCCAATTAACCAAGCTCTTAGAACAGCAGTGGCTTGGTTAACGAGTCCTGTGCTACACTCGCATGTGGCCTCGCACCTCAACAGTGCAGCTCAGATCAAGGTCCAAATCCCTGATGGACACGTGCAAGTGGCACACGCTTCCCATTAGTGCCTCCATTTGAAGGATCAAATTCCCTAGTAGATACGCACATATGGCACACGTGTTTCATTAGCGCCTCTGTCACAGGTCCCAAATTTCCTAATCAACATGCGCATGTCCAGCATGCAACCGCAAAGCGCGTGACCACTGACACAGTCACAGGTCGCTGTCCTATGGCTACTCATGGGCTCTTCTCTCTCCTTTAAAGCTGGCACTAGCTGAATGAGGGGGACGCCTCTCATACTTCTTCTGGCCCAGGCTCCTTTGTTGTTCGTTCCTTCTCCCACCGGCGGCGTATCCTCCTTCTTCGTCGACACCTACTCCTTCTCCGGCAATGTTTCCTCCGCTGTTTTCTCTTCCACTATCGGCTAGGGCTTGGGTCCACCGGGCTTCTCTCCTCCTGTGGTCGGTGCTCTACTCTCGGGTGGCATGGTAAGGATTCCATGGCAAGGTGAGGAAGGTTGCAAGGCGTGGGTCCTTGACATGGCTTCTTTATGGATTTTTTAGGGTTTCCTGATAATGGTTACTCCTCCCCACTGCTTGGATGTGCTGAGGTGCTGGATCGGCATGCTTTCCTACAACGACCGGGAGAAACTAAGGTGTTGGGGAATCTCTGGGTGCCTATTGAAGATCGTGGATATCGAGGTGAACCTTTACCTCCTAAGTGTTGTGTCTAGATTCTGGAAGCCGGCGCACCATGTATTCCAGTTTGGTCGTGAGGAACTGACTGTCACACTGGAAGAAACCAGGCAGATTTGTGGCCTATCACAACTGCTAGGGCCTCTGGTCATCATGCACCAAGACGGATATGAATCTTTCCTTTCTCAACTAACTGACCTAAACAATGCAGAATGCAGGAGGCACTTAATTTGTACAGACGGCATTGAACCCATGCTGCACTTGAACTTCCTTGATGAAGTGGTCATGAGGTGCTCTACGCTGGGCAACGACCTTTGGCTGATTGGCTTCGTGCTCCGTTTTCTTGGGGAGCTCATATTCAGTCACGGCCCGATGACCGTAGCGATTGAGGTAGTTGAGGTCGCTTTGGTAGTGGTGAGCAGACAAATAATTCTGGCATCCGTGATCCTTGTAGAGACTTACCAGGGTCTGGATCGTGCTCTGCACTGGTGTCGCCTCTTCTATAGCTGTGGAGCATTAGTGTAGGTAACTGTGAATTCAGCTGCTATTAGCATATCTGTATACTGACTTAATGCTTGGACTGGTGTGGTTGGCAGCTCACATGGGAGTCGAGGTCTTACGCCCCCAAAGACCAGCATTTGAGGCCTACCTCCAAAGAGGGCATTCTCGGACCATCTCTGGAGTACAGGAGTTCTATGAAAAGCTGGAGAGGCTGTTTGGGAGTCTGATCACCTGGCGGATCGTCCCATCAACCGAAGAGCCTTTGACTTCGTTCTTCAATGATACTGACATGAGGGTGGTCGTTCTTCCCAGACTGACTGGAGGAGTGGAGTATCATCCTATTCGTGTCCTGCGCCAGTTTGGTTTATGCCAGGATGCTTTTGAACAATCTCCCATGCCTGCTATCTTCCGACTGTATCCTCAGAGTTCCACTACCATGACTACTGAGTTTGCTCATCTGCTTCGAACCAGTGTGAGTTACAGTGATCTAACTCTCGTGAGAGGCACAAGCTGCTCTGAGGCATATAGGGCATATACACAGGTGGACTGGCCTATCAGCGAAGTAGCTCCTGGCGCTCCCCGAACTGGAGGGAATAGCTGATTTGAGCATATGTAGCGCATTTCTATAATTTCTTTCAATGATTGTACTCTTGAACTTGAATTTGAATGAAGAATTCATGCCCTTTCACTATGTGCCATTTTATTTCTTTCTATGACTAGTTTCTTTGGATAGCTCCCCTATATCATTGGGACCGGCCAAAATGTCTACCCCTTTTGAGGATGTAGATTGGATACATTATCGTGACTTGCTAGGTCTGGCCGCCGCATGGGTATGTAGGAGTACATTTTGCTGCATGTTGGCCACTAGTGCTCTTGGCAAAAACGCGCATGACCTACGCGCGGCTGCCACGCGGCTCCCAGACGTGGGGTCTATGCTGAAGCTCCCTAGTCCCCGGTGTCTTGAGTAGGAGCGCTGCTGGGTTCGATGATTTGCCTCTGTCCATTCTCTTTGCTGACCTTCCATGTGGGGCTACTGATTTGCACTGAGTAAATGGCCTAAAACACCTAGTGAAGCGCCTAACCGCCACAACACAGTTGACATGCCCTTGGCTGTGGATGCTCTACTGAAGTCCGCCAAGTGGGCAGCTGACATGCTCCTTGCTAGAGGTGCATCATACGGGCTGCTGAGATGCCTCTGGTACTGGAGGTGGGCCGTCGATGTTAACCAGGAGGGCTACTGACATGCCCATGGTTGACGACTGGGCAAATTCCTGTCTCGTGATCATGGCGATGAGGGAAGTAATGCAGATGCAGATGCATGGACTGTGCTTACTTAGTTATGCTAGACCCTCAGCATTAGGAAAGCTTTGATGTCTACCCGAAAGGTAATGGGCGGATCCTGTTACCCGAAGGACTCTATCTGGATCTCTAACTAACGGGTGGCACTCCGAGTGGCAGGGTGGTTGTGCTAGGATAGTGGATACTGAAATGATGGATAACTGGGTGGTAATTGTTTAAATGGTGACATGATTAGGACTTCGCATCAAACTCTCTAGGTCCCACGCCTGCTCTTTTATATTATCGACTATTCTTTTTCTCCCTCAAAGGTGTGTGGGCTCACTCCACTCCTGTCGGGGGTAATGAACGCGAAGGTGGGAGGCTCTTACTAAGAAGGGGGAGATAGTCCTTCAATGGCGTGGTAGCTCAGGCATATGCTCCAACTCCTCCCTAGGGTATAGTAGGGGTAAAGTCGGCTCACACACCTCTCTCTAGGGCTAGCTCCTATGTTCGACTTTTGTCTTCTCATTTCTTTTGTGCACTCTATGCATTATGATTTTTCTTGCTGACTCTCGCTCACACCCTAGTATTTTATCTCACTCTTGGAGGTGTGGGTCCTTGGAGTGTTTGGAAACTTTGTCCTGCTCATGATGGGGGGTGGCTTCCTCGCTTTCTATATGATCTAGATAGATTTCTTCGGGAGGTGAGAGCCTTTTCCCGAGGTAGGCTAAGCTTTTCCAATTTCATCATTGGGCAAAAATGCAGATGGTGCATGTGCATGTGTTCTAATACAAGAATCTGAAACATGAATGTTGAGTGTATGCGTTGTGTGAATGCAGGAGTGCGTGCTACAATAACTTGGTGTGAGTACAATGAGGCAGAATGAATAAATGTCGGGTTGTAGATTACAAATGCAGAATGCAATGATGCGGGGTGCTCGGATACAAAGGGGTAGGACTTTGCTCAATGTCGGGACCCAGTCATTGCTAGTACTTCTTCAGGTAGTAGGTGTTGACTGGCTCAGACTGCTCGATGTGGTCCATGTCCTCCAGGATCATAGCTCCTCCAGAGAAAACCTATTTGACGACGAAGGGTCCTCGCCAATTGGGTCGGAACTTTCCACAGGCATCGGGCAGGTGGAGTGCTTGCAGGACCAAATCTCTAGGCACTAGGCTTCTGGGTCGGACATTCTTCTGATAAGACCTAGCCATACGTTTCTAATAGCACTGAGCATGGTGCAAGGCTTGCAATCTGCGCTTGTCTATTAGGTTCAGCTGTATACACCGATCTTCAACCCATTCTGCCTCCTCTAACTCTGCTTCTCTCAGGATCCTGAGCGACAGAATCTCAACTTCAATGGGGAGAACTGCCTCCATCCCGTAGACCAAAAAGTATGGGGTTGCCCTTGTAGAAGTCTGGATGGATGTCCTATAGGCCCACAATGCGAAGGGGAGTTGGTCATGCCAATCCTAGTGAGTCTCTACCTTCTTCTTTAGGACCTTGGTAAGGTTCTTGTTGGCAGACTCCACGACGCCATTCATCTGTGGATAGTACAGGGAGGATCTATGATGCTTGATGTGAAGCCTCTACAAGAAATCCTCCACCCTCTTGGCCATGAAGTTCTTCCCATTGTCAGAGATGAGGAAGTGGGGAACCCCGTACCGGGCTACAATATTATTCTGAATAAACTTCTCTATAGCCACGGTGGTGACTGCCTTGTAGGAAGCTGCTTCTACCCACTTGGTAAAGTAGTCAATTGCTACCAAGATAAAGCGAAGTCCATTGGAGGCTGCTGGTTGAATGGCTCCAATGACGTCAATACCCCATGTTGAGAAGGGCCAAGGTACGGACATATTATGCAGATGATGGGGAGGAGCGTGGATTAAGTTGCCATGGATCTGGTAGTTGTGGCACTTTCAAACGAAACGACAGCAATCCGCCTCCATGGTCAACCAGTAGTAGTCTTGCAACATGATCTTTTTGGCCAATAGGATCCCATTCATATGTGGGCAACACACTCCAGCATGAGTCTGTAGCATCAGGGTATTGGCCTCCTTCTGTTCTACACACCTTAACAGCATCTAGTTGTAGGACCTTTTGTATAAACGACCACCTCCAAGGACATACTTCCACGTGAGTCGTTGCATGGTCTTCTCGTCGGTGGCAGGGGTATTAGGCAGGAGGCTCGCTGTTTGCAAGAAGATTTTGATGTCATGGTACCAGGGAAGCTCTTCAAGTGGATCGACCTCTTCGATGCTCATGCAGTACACAGGATAGTCCACTTGGGTCACAGACACATCCACCACTAGATCGTCTGGTATGGACAACCATGACACCAAGGTTGCCAAAGCGTCTGCATATGTATTTCTGGTTCTGTTCATAAAGGAGAAGGAAATGTCCTTGAATTCTGTCATGAGCTTCAGGAGATATGATTGGTATGGTACCAGCTTTGGGTCTTTTGTATTCCAACTCCTATTCACCTGGGAGATGATCAGCATGGCGTCGCTGTGGACTTGCAGTTCCCGTACCCCGTGTTCTAATGCAGCCTGTAGGCCAAGGATGCATGCCTCATATTCCGCTTCGTTATTGGTGCACTAGAACGATAGCTTCTTGGAAAATGGGATGAGGTGTCCCTGGGGAGTCGCCAGCACTACCTCGATACCCTGACCTCTCTTGTTTACTACTCCGTCAAAGTAGAGACGCCACCGCTTTTGGTCATCTGACTTCTCGATTCCCAAATCATCCATGCAAATAATATGTCTTCGGTGGGAAACTAGGTCTGCAGGGGTTGATACTCTGGCAAAGGCAAGTTAGCCAAGTGATCTGCTAGGGCCTGCCCCTTCACTAACTTTTGCGTCACAAAAGTGATGTCGTATTGGGATAACAAAACCTACCACTTGACGCATCTGCCTACCAATGCTGGCTTATAGAGCAAGTACTTCATCGGGTCATGTCGGCATAACACTAAAACTGGATACGCCATCAAATAGTGTCGCAGGCGTTGGGTGGCCCAAACTATGGATAAGCAAACATTTTCGATGGTGGTATACCTGGCTTCACATTCATTAAACTTCTTGCTCAGGTAGTACACCGCCCTTTCCTTTTGGCCTGTCTTATCGTGTTGACCCAATACAGCGCCCATGGAGTGCTGTGTGACTGATAAGTAGAGGAGTGGCCGTCCCAGCGTTGGGGGAACCAAGATTGGCGGCCTGGCTAGCATCAATTTGATTTTGTTGAAGGCGGCTTGGCACTCCACATTCCAGGTAATTTGAGCATTTTTCCTTAGGAGCTTGAAGATTGGCTCATATATGGGAGTGAGCTGGGCGATGAATCGGTTGATGTACTGTAGGTGCGCGAGCAGACCTCGGGCGTTTTTCTCTGTGGCTAGAGGTGGCATATCAATGATAGCTCTAGCTTTATTAGGGTCGACCTCAATTCCCCTTTGGCTTACTATATACCCCAGGAGCTTTCCTGATGTCACACCAAACACGCATTTGCTGGGATTCAGCCGGAGCTTAAACTTCCGTAGGTGGTCAAATAGCTTTCTCAGGTAGGCGAGATGGTCGTCGGACTCCTAGGATTTAGCTATCAGGTCGTCTACGTACACCTCAATGTCTTGGTGCATGAGTTCATGGAAAAGTGCTGTCATTGCTCTTTGGTACGTAGCGTCGACGTTCTTGAGTCCGAACGGCATCACTCCGCAGCAAAAGTCCCCCTAAGGGGTGATGAATGATGTCTTCTCCATATCCTCTTCTGCCATTCTAATCTGATTGTAGCCTGACAAGCTGTCCATAAATGATAACATTTTGTGCCCTACGATGTTGTCAACCAGTACATCAATGTGAGGTAGTGGGAAATCATCTTTCGGGCTCGCTTTGTTAAGGTCTCTATAGTCAATGCACATGCGAACCCGTCCATCCTTTTTGGGCACTGGTGCCACATTGGCCAGCCATTCTGGGTAGAGGACGACCTTTAGGAATTTAACTTGGTGTTGCTTCATGATTTCCTCTTTTAGTTTGAGAAACCATTATGGTCACCATCTTCTGAGATTCTGCTTGAATGGCTTGGTGTAACCATGTCGACGGGGGTGGCCCACACGGGTAGGTGGTATGTGTGCCAAGGAGCGACAAAGCCACGGCAAAAGAAAAGGGAAAAAATGCAAAGATGCAGAAGTCGCCACCTAGTCTATTATGGAAGACGAAGAAAACCATAAAACACATGAAAAATCATGCAAACAAAATAAAATGGGGTTGCGTAAAACCAGAAATGCGGGTAAGGATCCTTGTTACGTGCGAGGAAGGTGTTAGTCACCCTCACACGCCCGACAAATCGGTCTTCTAATGATTTCTCTTTTGCAAATGAATGTCGACCTTTCAACCTTTTTCTGTATGCCCGAGGGCGATATGCCATGCTATGCTTATGAGTGGTGTCTAGAATATAGGTGCATGATGTGTAGGGGGTGTGCCTTAATGCTCAGAAGTATCACTCTTTACTTCGGGTCAAGTGTGTAATGCAAAGATATTGCGTAAACATAATCAAAATTGTATCATCTTGAGTGATTTCTCATCATTGCTTGCTATATGCCTAAATGCAAGCTAAGATGCAGGAAAACTGCTGGAAACAAAGATGGGCCTTCCTAATGCATCGAGGGAGAAAATCAGATGAAAACCCAAAAGCAAATCGGGTCGAGAAAGCAAGCAAGACATCTGAAAAACATGCTGTGTGCTACTGAAAATAGGACACTGCGCCTGTTTGGTGCGCCAGACTGGTGCGTCAGTCTGGAGCGCCACCTATGTGTGTCTGGGTGGGCCAGTGAAATATGTAGAGGCAAAACAGAAAGTCATGCAAAGCAAAACATCAGAGGATGCACTCTGGAAAACATGTTGCTGAAAACATTCGGTAAAACTCAGGAGAACATGCATCTAAAGCACATGAAATGCAAATGCAAATGGACCCTGTGCTCAAGGGCTAATAGCCTCACACAGGTTCCAACCTATTCGAGCTATATGAAAAGTGCAGGATCCAATCAGGCCACTAGATCATGGGCTGTTGCACAAGATTCTCATGAAGGAGCAAGGTGCAATCGGCCTACCAGATTCAGCTTCGAACTGAATACAAAACAAGGAAAACAGAAAGAAAGCAATCAGCTTAAAAGAAAAAAACATGCAGGTGATATTCTGGCATACCAGAGTATCAACCGAAAAGAAATGAGCTCAAAACTCTACGATGAAATCATGCAAACAAAGACGTAAAAATGCAGGTGCTGATCTCTGGCCAGTCTGGCGCGCCTACCGCGTGCGTCAGACTGGTGCGCCTGATTGGTGCATCCCAGGGAGTCTGGATCAGACTGTAACCTGATCCAGAACCCACCCGACAGAGATGCATGGAGGATGCAAAAAGGGCTCATGCCATGATAAAACTGGGAAACATGCTACGAGTGCAGGATTAAAGATCATCATGCAGATGAGGCACTTGAAACCAAAACAAATGATGGTTTCATGCATGAAAACATGTGAAATATTCAAGAACCAGCAAGATATGAATAAAGCGAATCAAAACATGTAAAAATGCTAAAAATATGTGTGCTTCTACGTGCGAGTGCGGTCATGGTGCATAGCAAAATATTATATGCAAGGAAACAATAAAATCAGTGCTTATGCAAATTACATGCTAGAAATGCAAACACGAATTAGCATGGAAATTATTTGCATAGAATGCGAGCATGTAATTTCGGAAACATGGAACAAAACAGGTCATTCATAAGATTTTAAGCATGCTTTTACCAAGTTCTGACATGATATTTAGAAAATAAAGAGGAGGTAGAAAGCCTACCTCACGAAGTGTTCCTTCTTGCAATATCACAAATAAGAAGATCCTCGTTGCTTTGGAATGCTCTAGGACGCAAGGGGATGTTCTAGGGAATGAAAATACGCTGCTGGACTGGTGGAGAAACTCGTGCAGAGGTCGGGCTTTAGAGTGGGAAACGGCTGGATGCAAGGTTTCTGCTCAGGATTCTCAGCTCTCAAGATTTTTGTCTCTCTTTTCTGGCTCTGCAAAACGATGCCTATGGGGGTCCTTTTATAAGGAGCTCTCAGGGATGAGTTACGGGTATAAGATGAGACTCGCAGATGAAGAGCCCGGAATATTCAATGGCACATTCGCTGTTGGAGGTAACAACCAAGGAAGTTGGAAAGCCAGCAGTCGCAGCCTTGTGGGCCAGGGAGGTGCGCTGGGTAGGTGCGACACCTATGTGTACTAGGGATGTGTGTTTGGTTGATGTGCTAGGTCGGTGTGCTAGTTAGGTGTGCTGGCTAGGTGTGCTGGCTAGTTGTGCTAGCTAGGTGTGCTGGCTAGGTGTGCTAGCTAGGTGCTCTCCCTTATTGGTCTGGTTTCCTACCTGGGCTGCGGGCTTAGGGATTGGTCCAAAGGTTAGCCATATCCAAGCAACAAATGAGGCCTTATCAATGAACTACCTCAAAATCGGGGTGTCTACAGATGCCCCTCCCTGAGCGAGGTCGAGGGACGAAAGGAACCAAGACCGATGCTCAGGGTTGACAAGATACCCCCATTTTGAGGTTGCAAAAGGATGGTGTTTGTTGTAGGCAGTAAGTCACTTATCCGGCGGA